>JARYGA010057693.1:0-258563 GCA_030545235.1 Helianthus tuberosus
AAGAAGTAGCAATGGTGGCTATGGTTCAAGTGGTGGTAGCATGCGTTGCTTGGGTTCTAACAGCATTAAGTATTCTGGCAACCACCAGTGAAAACGAGCGCCATAAACAGATTCCACTAGGTTTTCGGCGAGATTTCTGGTATGTGTACATGGTTAATGGACAAATTTGTTTGTTTTTTTGTGTGTATATGTTTCTATTATGCAATTAGTGAACAAGCAGATTTTTTTTGGTGGTTGCAATTTGCAGTTTCTCTTCTACTCAGACCCCACCTCCTTACTCTTCACACGCCCTAAATCGTCTATCAAATTTGTGAATCTACAAGTTAATTTGATGATATAGTGAATGTTCAAGTTACAGATGTTATTGAAGATCTATCATGGCCTAATTTGAAGAGAGAATCTGGATGCAGAGATATTTGATTATCATTGGTTCCTGATAAAGCAAGGGGCTGAAGCTATGAATTAATCTTTTTTTGTACTTTATTCTTTATTGTGGTTGGGAGTATGGAGTTTAGGGGTTAAAAAAAAGTTTAGGGGTTGAGATTAAAATTTGAAGCTCAGGTTTTGGCATTCTGATCCAAAATTACTTTGATTCTTATACTGGTACATGTAACTAAGCTTGAGACACTTGTATGTTATTTGCTAAACTGTTGATGCTTGATTGATGTATTTTAGAGAGTTTTTGAGTCAACATTTGCTAGAAGAAAGTCTATTCTAAAGGAATGGTTCTCAAAGAAGTACAAGCAGCTCACACTCAAGTGATTAAATGCGGTTTGTTGCTCAGATTGATAATTATTATCAGCCCTCTTGATTTTACTTTTGAAAACATCATAGTTTGGTTATGATATTTGTTGTTTTTTTTTCTACTCGCAGTAGACCCTAGACTACATACCATAGACGGCATAGTGGCAGCAACCAGCTGGTACATCAATCTTTATTCAATCTACTTTTACACTTATTATCTACATAGAAAATTATATGTATTTACAGTGTAATACGTAGAAGACACTTTTATCTTATTGTATGTCTCTTTTGCTATATATTCAAGGTCACCTAAGACCTGCTAATGCATACATTTTTCTAAAAGGAAACGCCTCAAATTGGCTCGGTTAACCTACTTGATGATCGTGTTGTGCGTGTATGTGTGTATATGTATGCAATGTGTGTGCCAGTTATGTTTGGGTTTTTCAAAATCACATGTGAAGCAGTAACGAGCAGACTATTACATCTCTTCCACATGTATGATTTTAACAAATCAAATCTGGTTGTTGTTTTTTTTTAATTTTGTTTATTGGTCTTATTAATGTTTTAACATTCGTGCAGGTGGTAGAAAAGATTCTTGCTGGAACCATAAGGCGAGAAATGGCTTTTGTTACCAGATCGTTTCTTTTCTTTGCATGATTCCTCCCGCCTTCTTCAACCTATGTTCATGCTAGCTGCTGGGAGCTCTGGAGGCTGATGTTAATACATTACAGGAAGCTGAGCTCGTATTAACTTTTGAAAACCTCACCACTTCATAAGTATTAGTTCCATGTGTTAAGATCCTTGAAAAGTACATACGTCTTACATGTTTCAGTTGCACAGAACTTGTGAAGTTCTATTTGAACATGTGGTGCAAAATCTCATCAGATTTTGGTCTTTGATTCATTATTGACTGGTTATATTACAAAGGTACAACGTTTCTTATAAATTATAATTGAATTTTTTGGCATGTAACCATTACTTTGATTCATTATTGACTGGTGAGGTGACATTAGTTGGGAATTCAAACCATGCATGGGGTTCACCGAGGCCTAGGAATGAAATCAGGTAGGGGTTCAGGTTTCAGTAGTAACATAAGGAATTGGGAGAAACAGGGATCGTTCGACAACCGAGGGCGTTGAAGCAAGCGTAGGTATGTCTGCAACTTTTTTACAGTGTTTCTAGGTAGATGTTTCTTTCAGGTTTTCTTGGTTGTTTTCTGTTTTCTCTATGAAAGTTGCAACACATGTGCACAACAAGTATAGGGGGTAGAAACTTTTGCAAGCCTTTTCAAGTGCTTATTATATGATTAACACAGTATCGACTGTAGTTATTTTGTAATATTGTTAAGCTAGATTTTCTTGCAAATGGCAGTTTTTTTTTTATTCAGTTAAGGGTTAGTGAACGTTGTTAATGGCTGATTTAATTATTATAGTTAATTGGCCATTGTATTTCTAACATATTAAAATTAAAAAAAACAAATGTCTACAATGGTCAACTTTTTGTATGTTTTCTAATTATGATATTCGTTTTTTAGTAAGATATCATATTTTTACTATGTTCTTTGTACCGAGACGAAAATTCTAGCATTTGATTGTAAGAAATATAACACTCACGTCCTGACTCGGCATGCTTCCCGCCCTACACTGCCCGTTTTGCCTGGTCTAACACTGAGCATGGTAATTATGTGGTTGGTTTTAATGGGTCACTGTGTCAAACAAGTAAAAAAATATTTATAAAAATAAAGACTAAACTAAAACTGTAACCGAAGGCTTCGAGTCAAGGTTTAACCAAACATATAATATATCACCATGAGGGGATTGATAACCAAACAAAAAATGAGTATCGAGTTGTGAATTGTCGACCCGCCGCATCGCGCGGGTTTCCTACTAGTATATATATATATATATATATATATATATAGGGGAAGGTTCATTGTGGAACACTAAAAAAGTGGGGAACAGCGGGGAACCGACTCAAACGAACTCCGATTGGACTCATTCCAGTGGCGTTGGAACCGGCTCGTCGAATCCTAACTAAGATCTCTTAACTCTAACCCTAAATCCTAACTCTTAAACTCTAAACCCTAAAGCTAAAAAATAAGGTAACGTTTGGTATGGAGGAATGAGAGGTGGAATGGATGGACCATTGAGAGGGAATGGAGAAAAGAGTGTTTAGTTGGTCGATGGAATGGAATCGCCCATTCCAAAATGCATTCCATTCCCTCAAAATCATTCTATCACTCCCCCTGTTTTTTTTTCCATTCCATTCCCTCTTCACCTTTTATTGACAACACCACAACTCACTACTGTTGCCACCACCCTCCACCACTGTCATCAGCCACCGTCACCACCTTTGCCGCCACACGCCACCGCCGTCACCCGCCACCGTCATTGCCGCCACCCACCTCCATCCCGCACACCGCCGCCACCGCCATCGCCGTCTTCCACCATCGCCGTTGCTACCTCCGATCACCGCCGCCGTCGCCACCCACTTCCGCCATCGCTACCAACCACCACCACCCACCGCCACCACCGCTACCACCTGCCACCAACGTCGCCACCGCTACCACCTCTGACCACCGCTGCCACCCACCTTCGTAGTCACCCACGACCACCACCGCCGCCACCCTCCTTCGCCGTCACCCTCCACCACCACCGCTGTCACCACCTGTCGCCGTCTCCACTCGCCGCCGTCTCCACCTACAACCGTTGTCGCCACTACAACTGCCACCTATCACCGCACACAATCGCCGCCCATCATTGACCACCGTCATCCGATTTTATTCCTTCATCTTTTCTCGCATACCAAACAACAAAAAGTAATTCTTCATTTCATTCTCATATGGTAACCAAACAAGACATGCAATGGTAATGATCAATTCCATTACCTTGTCTATTCCATTACTTCGTCCATTCCATTCCCCCGTCCATTCCATTATCTCATACCAAACAGACCCTAAGGCTAAAACCTAAGCTAAACCGTAAAATCTAAACTATAAACCCTAAAAGCTAAACCATAAAGGCTAAACCTAAAGCTAAACCCTAAGGCTAAACCCTAAAAGCCAAACCCTATTATATTTGGGGTTTAGGGGTTATGCTTTAGGGTTTAGGGTTAAGAGATCCTAGTTAGGGTTCGACAAGCCGGTTCCAACGCCACTGGAATGAGTCTAATCGGAGTTCGTTTGATTCGGTTCCCCACTTTTTAGTGTTCCCCAATGAACCTCACACTATATATATATATATATATATATATATATAGGAGAAGGATCCGTTAGGAAACACCCTTTATTGCGAGAACCGCGAGAACCAATGTGAACACAACCAAAAATACCTAAAAAACCTAAAAAAACACCCAATTTTTTTTACTATTGTTTTTTGGAATAATCGCTATATTTCGTCAATAATAAAAAGAAATTTCAATTTTTTTTGAGTAACAGTTATCCATGCACATGTGTATATGTATCATTTCTTTGAAAAATTCCATAATTCATTACAAATATTAGACAATTGCACTTTCATTTACATTACCATATGTAATACACTACTTTTTACATTACCAATATTAGAAATGCACATGTGCATCTATATGTATCAACATGAAATAAGGTGGTTTGGTACACTACTTTGAATACACTTTCCCTTTCATCTTTCATACCATCTATAATACACTACCATTACATCCTACCATCCATAATACAATACCATTACCTCCTACCATCCATATTACAATTCCATGACCAATATTTTCACTTTATTACATGTATATCAACACCATTTATACCATCCAATCAACACATTACATCATAAAGTGACAACTAAAACCAAACCATCAACCACTAGATATAACTAACCAAAAACATGTATATGGGCCTACTTCTCCATTCAAAATCACAAACTTTTTGTACCAAAACACGTTATATTATGGTTATACATAATGATGCACATGTGCATTTTGAATATTGGTAATGTAAAAAGTAGTGTATTACGGATGGTATTATAAATTAAAAGTGCAATTGTCTATTACTGATAATATATTACGAAATTTGTCGAAGTAATGATACATATACACATGTGCATCGATAACTGTTACTCGAAAAAAAAGTTTTTTTTGGTAACGAAATATAGCGATTTAAAAAAAAAATTTGAGTGCCTTTTTGATTTCTTTTAGATTTTATTTTGTGTTCTCGCGGTTCTCGCAATAAAGGTGGTTCTCGCATGAACCCTACCCTATATATATATATATATATATATATACATGACCGAGCCATATGCGATTTACTGGTCTAAAAATTTACTGTCTAAAATCATATAACATTCTACAAACTGATAATGAGATTTAGGGAGTATGACAATTTGAGTGTCATATCTAACCATATGTATACTCTTTCTTGAGAGTGACAATAGACCACAACTTTGGTTTAATTATTCTATCTATACAAATATATAGCATATTAAATAAAACTAATACATGAAAAGATAACATTATAACATGTCACCATATAAAACGAGTTATAGTAAACTTTAGGAAGTGAATTTTTTTTTCAACACTTATAAACAAATATATGTATAGTTTATGTGTTAACATACCATAGTGTACGTAACGTAACCAATCACAAGTATATCTTATATACAAATATTTTTTACTCTATGTTTAAACATAAACAAATATCTTTATCAACTTCCCAAAAGATGATTATTTATTACTTAATTTAAAAACATAAACACATATTACCATGAGGATCTGTGTAATAAGTCCGTGTCATCAAATAAGTAATATTTTTTTTATATGAATTTCAAAAAAGACTCCATGGTGAACGTAAATACAACATTCCTTGTTAAAAAGTATTCCAATTCTAAATAGGTAGGCCATAAATTATCTCCATAACCACAATCCTTCATGTTCAACATCTACGTATATATGTATAATACAACATTCCTTGTTAAAAAGTATTCCAATATAATTATCACATGTTTTCACATAATACAAGTTATACTAAAACTTCATGAAAGAATTTCTTTATAAACATATCCACACCAAGCAATATAAATGACTCAAGAACTACTAATTTCTTATATAGTATGAGCTATTTCTCTTCCAAGTGAAATATACTATCATTTTTATAATTTTGGCTAAAAAAAGTTCTCTTCTACACAAATTAATATGTCAAGAAACTCTATGTCGTGTAGAAAATTTGTAATTTGAGTTTGTGAGAAATTGATGCCATTGCCATGCATTTGCTAATAGTTTTTTAGAGGATGAAATATATTATCCATAAAGAACACTTTACATATACATGTATTACTTCATGAATAACATATATGTACTTCCTCTATAAATGTCATGTACTTCCTATAAAAACGTCTTTACAAATAAAATAATATGCCTAATAACTTCAAATTATCCTATATCTTAAAGGAGAAAGTCGGTGGCAAAAGCCATCGACCACCCCCAATTTTTTTAACCTATGGCATAAAGCCCCTAAAAGTAACCGCCTCCACTGCCAAGAACAATATTATGAGCCACCACCATACAAAACCACATGTCACCTATTCAAATCATCATCATTACATTAGAGTGGGACTTAACTTTTAAGGGACGGGAGGTGCACCCGCCCCTCTCCCCCAATGTTTCGGTTAGAAGTGTAATATTTCTGATTTTTCAAATTTGATTTCATGTAGTTAACGCAACACATAACGCTTGGATCAAATCGCAATGCTTATGTAGGTTACATTAAGTTCAATCAGATACGTCAAAACACGCGTTTTCGTGTGGTTAACGCGACACATAATGCTTGGACTAATCCATTCGATGTTTGCGATGTATCCGCGCCACAACGCGCGCGGACATTATTAATAGTTCAAATGTTATATTTCAATAAATATTTTATTTATGCAATTATCCATTAGAACTTGTTTGATGCTTGTAAAATTAATTACAGAAACATACTCAGAAAAGTTAGAAGATTTTGACTTAATTACATAAACATACTATTCAGGAAAGTTAGAAGATTTTGACTTAACGAAGAAGAAAGAAACACTTTAGATTTTTTAAACAATTGTATAGTTTTTCTTTGATAATAGTTACCTTTCATTATTCATCATAATATCATCACACATCAGTGACCCGAATTTTATTTACCATCTCTACACATTTATTCATACCGCTACACATTTATTCATACTGAGTACGGGGTAAATTTAAAAGAGACAATAATACTTATATATAATATTTATGAGCAAACCCTTTGCTTCGGAAAATAAGGATCATAGTAAAATAAAACTATAACTTCATATATATATTGATAATCTAATATTTAACTCCCGAATGGTTGAACGGATCAAATTCCTTTTCAAAATTTTGATGAATCCTTGGCATGTATTAACAAAATAACTCAAAAGCATCTTAGCCCAAAGTGGTGCAAGAAAAATTAAGAATATTCACATGGAAGTTGCAACTTATGCATGTATATAAATTATGAATTAACAAAATTCGAAGCACTGAATTCATAATATGAATTGTTCCTTTTTCCAGTAGTATGGCCAAGAATGAAGATGAGGCGATATGTGGAATGTGTTTTGAGATTCTAGATTCAGCGAACTTTGGTCACTACGAGATAACTTATCAATACTTCGTGCTTAGAGTCTTGTGCTAATAACTAGCCTAATAGCACAATTATAAGAGAAGAACCATAGAAAGAAAAACTATAATATTTCATTGAGTGTGATATTTTACATTGAGATACAATAGGGGTATATATATGAGTATAAAACTTGGAGAATAAGCTAACCTATTTTTGGTGTTAATAACCATAATAATAGTATATCTATAACAAGACCTAATTCTTAATTAAGCACTCAACAAGTCCATAAAAGCGATCCCTTTTATTTTCATTGGGTCCAGGTAAAGAGACCAAAGACCAAATATTTGCCTTCACCTCATACGTCTCATACGATTCTTTCAACATCTCATATATTCTTATTTGCTTTCGCTTCTGATCAATCTTCACCTTAACAATTTTTCAATCATGTAAAATGGATAAAGGTTTGAAACCGACGTAACTATATGACGCCGAAAAAAATGTTCATAACCATCACAAAATGTTCTAGGATCCATCTTTCTTATTGTAAGCATATTATTACCGAATACGTTTCACTAGCTTTGGACTACTCATAAAACCTCGAGTGGATCAATGCCGGTTTTACTTGTGAAATCCGATATATCCACAAACACTTTTTATTCTCTTATTATTATCATCGGTGCTTTTAAATAACTAATATGATCACATACCATATTATCAGTATACTTCTTAATTTTTTTTGGTGTTAAATACTTGAATTAATCATGGGGCAAATTACATAGGGATAGCAGGTAGACGAGCAACAAACTGCGCCGCCATCCCCTTCTTAAATAGACTTATATGCATCTGGATATCTTTCGGGCCATTTTCAAACTTTTTGAGGTTAACCCATTTGACTTGCCTTTTTAGCAGATTTTTTAGCTTGCCACATTAGAACCTTTGAAAAAACGCCCCAGATCTACTACTACATATTGGATTAGTTACAGAGTTTACAAGTTGCTTGATATGCTATAAGTAAAACGCAACCCAATCCAAACCATTCGCATACATGTAGCATGATTTCAACCCGCTTGACTCATTTGAGATGATTCCCTTTGTAGTTACATATATTAACTCCCCATACCACTTGTATACATACATTTCAAAGGACTTTCCCCAACCGAATGTATTGGACCTAAAACGGACCTACTGATAAGTAGCCTTACGATCCAATAACAGTATACACACTTACATTGTTGTTCCATTTTGAACATTATACCTTTGTTTTTTTTTAGTCGAGAAGAGTATGTTTCTTTATATTTTTATTTTGGGAAAATGTATTCACGTGTCTATGTAATTCCACGAGGAAGAGGTTATTAATACCATAAATACATCCCTTCAATGGGGCTGGAATAAAACACAAAGCATACTTTTAACAAAAGTGACTAAGATGAAATACTTTGTGTAGTTAATCTATGCAATTTTCCCGTACAAGAATAATCTAAACCTTTAATTACAAACTGGACACAATAAATATACAATTTAGACGATTTTTGTTTGGCATGTCCCCTTATTAGCCCATTTCTTATATATTATAGTTTTTGGCCTGCTCAATATGAAACTCCCGAACCGGCCCATTTACAATCAAAACTGCCATGGCCATCGTACAAGAGTCCATGGCAATTGTGTGTTCGATGATCTGGCTCATGCCTCAGTGGACCAAGTGAACACAAACTAACAATTATTTTCACGTGATCTCTAGACTCAAATACAAACACCTAATCACGATAGAGATACATACATGGAACAACTGTAAAGAATATTTTGAGCATCATACATATAGCAAAACTTGTTTAGAAAGGCAAGATTCATAACACTATTTAACAAGAGCATCATCATCATACCTGACGTCGAGGGTCCCCGCTTAGGCTCCCCGTTTGGGCTCACTGCCTTAGATTGATGACTGGGCCCGAGCCCACTTGGGTCTTTCTCGGTATGTTTAGATTGGTTCGAGTGGGCCATGTCTTGATAAGCCCATTCTTGGGCCAGCCCATTAGGGTTATGGCCTAAGTGTTTTGTTATAAAAGGAAGAGCTCCTCCTCCTAAAAGAGGGCAGACTACATCTCCCCCAATCAGAGGTTACCTTCTCCTCCATCCCCTTTACAACTCTTTCCCTTCTACTCCCTCTCTCTAAATTATACATTTTATTGCACTTATAATTATCATTTCCATACATGCTACTGACTTGAGCGTTGGAGTGCCCTTGGGGTGAACCCCCTCGGGCCCTCTAACTGGATCTACCTGTGGCTGCAGCCCAAGACCCGACACCCCGCAAGAGGAACCGTCACCATGACGACAAGATGAGGAACCTGAACCGGATCTAACCGAATCTAAGGTTAGTAACGCCAAGCCATTTTAATCATGGATTCGACATTGCCGCCATCCATGGGACTGAGCACAAATGTGTCTCGATCTCTTATATCAGCATAATAGAGATGACATTTTTTTGCTGAGGCGTAGATGCTGGTAAAACTGCTTAAAATGCAAGAGATTGCATAAATAACAGTTGATATAAACACCACCTCCTCTCATACTATCTCACAAGAGAATGTATTAGACCTAAAACGGACCTACTGATAAGTAGCCTTACTGATATTTTGAACATTATACCTTTGTTTTTTTAGTCGAGAAGAGTATGTTTCTTTATATTTTTATTTTGGGAAAACTACCACAATCACCGACTTCTATAAAGTAGAGCTTAAGCATTTTACAAAATGCAAAGTACAAGAGAATATGCATCAACAATACCAACAAAATGCAAACCTGAATTACAGGATGGGTCTTCTATGGTGGAACTTGTATTGCATCACCACCACCTCCTAAACGTGTCAAGCTTTCAATATAACGTGTGCTAACAGACTTAAACTCCACATCTCTTGAGCATAGAAAGGGATGACTGAGAGTGAGTTGAACTGATTTAAAGCACCTGCTCTTTATGTTATAGACGAGTAGACTGATCAAATTTAAGGGACACTTGGACGCAAATGCATTTTGGGGGAGCTGTGCATTTGGATTGATCTTAACAAGGGAAAACTTCTCTGTTGTTAGATCAAATGCCAGAATTTCCAGGGGATCCCCAAGTAACAGATGTATGGCACCATTGACAAATATGTGACAACCCAACTTTCCAAGGTCTTTCCCTGACACGTTACTTGTTTCACAGCTGTGTTTTCATAATCCGTTACGTTATAATATGTGCACCTTTGCTAGATGGTTATTAAATTGTTTAATGTTTGATTAATTGTTGAAAATTTATAATTGTTTAAAGTTATAACACAACTCATGCAACCTCATGCTCACTCGACGAAACATAGGAGTTTCGCCATATCCATATTCGACGAAACACTTGGTGTTTCGTCAACCGTCTTTCGTCGAAGCCCTTGTTTTGCCGTATGGGCTTGTGGCCCAAGTAAGGCCCATGAATGAATCACTTATATTTGCCTCTTAACCGTACGTAATGTCATAATTCGCGAAACCCTAGACACTTTCTCCTCTCCCTTGTATCCGGCGGCAATCATCATTCTCTTGAAGTTCTTGTGTGTTCCATCTCACAACCGGTTAGTCACGATAACCCGATTCGATCTATTTGTTATGCTGTGTGTGTAGATACCTATCATTATAAGTGAGTTTATTTGCTGAATGATTTGGTTATGATTGATGTTTGAATTGAAATCCATGAAGTTAGGGTTGTAGAGACACATCATAGGAAAACAGATGCGTGAAAACTTTAACCGGTAAATTAGTATTGGCATGTTAAAGATCCTAATACATATGTTGGGTGATTAAAAACGTTGAATGGTAAGTTACTGCGTAATCCGTTAGATTAGAACCCGCACAAAAAGAATCGGATGTCTCGTATTCGGTCACATTCACTGTATGGTTTGTTGACCCTATTGTTGTTGGTTTTTGAGCATTATGTGTATGCATAGTTTTGATTGAACTAGAACTGAATGATTAGGGTTATGATTTTTGCGATGAATTGTCAGGATGAAGAAGGGTTCCGGTGAAACACCCTTGTCGACGAAACATATGATGTTTCGTCACCCATCTTCTCGATGAAACACATGAGGTTTCGCCACCCACTACGTCAACAAAACATTTGATGTTTCGTCAGGAGTTTCGCCGTCCAGAGGGTGGTTCACAATATGTTGTAGTTTAGAACAAGTGTGATAATAAACAAGTATGTGTTGATTATTATTATGACTGAGGAAAACGTGACTTGCGTATGTTGAATAACTCACGTAACTGTTAAATGATATTACAAAACATGCACGCGGATTGTGGATTTGTATGAGTTTGTATAACTGCTATGTGTTATTCGGTTATCGCTGGTTTGATATACACTATGACTTTTATTGATACGTGAACCTTGAGAATGTAAAACTGATTATGTATATATGAATACCGTAGGCTTTGACTGATTTAGTGTGTGCGAGTAACTAATCATACCGAGCAAATCTAGGTGAGTTCACTACTCTTGAGCATGCGTCCCGGTGGTTGGGACAGTCAGTGGGTATCCCAGGGAGGGATAAGTCTTTTGGGTAAAACTGGAATGTTGGATAATACTCTCACCCTATCACTCTTAAGTCCCATCTTTTTTGTTACTGGAGAGGTAACGGGGTATTAGTTAGTAGCGCTACTTAGATTTGGCACCCTCACCCCATACCGGAGTGGACGGGTGTGAACTAATGACCCAGTCATGCCCAGTGCTTTGATAGGAGCACTGGGGAACGGGCAAAACATACATCAGGAGCCGTCTTGTTCAGTATCGAGATATTATCAACATTACTTTCGGATTTATTAATAAACTGGAATAAACACTTGGTAACTAACGTTTTTGAAAAACCGTGAACTCACCAGTGTTGTCTGATACACTTGTTGCATGCTCGCAGGTCGTTAGGTACTATGGATGGGAACTGGCTATCTAGATGGTTGGAGTGGTCATGGTCATGTCACTGAAGATTGCTTGCATGTTATTTAAACACTATTACATTTGGTTTTGGGAATACCTTAAACATTATTTTGTCATTTGCTTCCGCTGAATCTGATAACTCTTATTTGACAATTATGATTGCTTGACTTAATAAACATAAACTTGGTTATGATTTATTATTGGTTCAACGTGATTGGTGGCTTGGATCTTAGTACGTCGCACGCCCCGTGGTGTATTCGCATGTGGTTTTTGGGGGTGTGATAGTTTGGTATCAGAGCCACTGGTTATAGTGAACTAGGTTTTAAAACGTTTTTATAAAACCAGACTATAACCGAACAATTTAGAGAGCGACCATGACACTCAGCTCCAGATTGCAAGGTTCGTCTCTCGTTTACTTATTTCATAGTATATCTAGTATACACTTATGTACAATGTTGCATGTGATTGCACACACTTAGCATTTCAGACTGAATACATGAGCATTTACCTGAGTTATGTGATTGATAGAGTCACAGTGCAATATCCTGTTAGCTTTTCGTGGTTTATATTTGTGGTGTTTTGTTTTCTTGTGAGAACTTGAGGAACCTTTTAGCATGAGTTGGGAGGAGCTGAGATAAACCTGCAAATCGCATTATTATTGTGGGTGCACACATAATAATAATGTGGGGTGCATGTGAGTCCCAGTGAGATCTAACGAGTGTGAAAAGGGTTCCGCTTTGTTGTCTGATGTACTCTGTAATCTGTAGAAGTTGTTGTGAGTTTGACTCCTACCTTATCTCGACTCTTGACCTTTTCCCCTTATCTTATATAGAATCATGAGCGGACGTGGTCATATTGCGATGACTCAAGCTGAGCTGACCAACTTGATTAACACTCGTATGGCGGAGGCTTTGGCAGCCTATCAAGCTGGTACGATATGTGCCAATTACCCCTTTACTCTTGTGTCGTGTACACAACTCTTACCCGTGTGTTGCATGTTCTATCGTTCTTAGGTCAGCACGCTAATCCAAATTGAAACAATCCACCTGCTTGTACGTTCAAGACATTCATGGATTGTAAGCCACAGACATTCATGGATTGTAAGCCACAGACCTTCATTGGGACTGAAGGGGCTGTAGGACTCCTGCGTTGGTTTGAGAAAGCAGAATCGGTGTTTGCGATGTGTAACTGTCCTGCTGGGGATAGAGTGAAGTATGCTACAGGAACACTCAAGGATGGTGCCTTGACATGGTGGAATGCCCAGGTTCAGATGTTGGGCATTGAGATGGCAAATGCCTTTACTTGGGACGATTTTAAGGAGTTGATGAGGGAGGAGTATTGTCCTCGTGATGAGATTCAGAAACTGGAGAATGAGTATTATGATCTGAAGATGGTGGGGTCGGAGATCGAGGCATTCACAAAACGATCTCATGAACTAGCAATTTTGTGCCCTAACTTGTCACGACCTCCACATCGAAGAATCGAGCTGTATCTCAAGGGATTAGCCCCGCAGGTTAAGGGCTTCATTACTGCAGCGAACCTCAACAACTTACCTCAGATTATCCATTTGGCTCACAAGATCACCGATCAGGAGGTGGAGCGTGGCTCGCTACCACCGCGTGTTTCTGCCACTACTGCTGCTACAACCACAGCTACTACGCCCGCTACTGATATCAAGCGGAAATGGAATGATGTAGATAAGGTGACGAACTCGAATCAGTCACAGAAGCGGCCAGACAATAACAGGAATCGCAGCTTCAGTCAGTCCTCCGTTAATCAAAGCCAAGGCAACAGTTCGGGTCAGGGTTCTTACGCGGGAAAACTACCAAAGTGCAATAAGTGCAACTATCACCATCGGGGACAGTGTACCCGAGTATGTCACCGGTGCAACAAAGTGGGGCATATGGCCAGGGATTGTAGGGTTTCACTTCTGAACCAGCAGCAGCAGCACACCCCGCAACAGCAACAGCCACAGCAGCAGGAAAGGCAACAGCCCCTGCAAAACCGTGGAGACCGTAAGGGAGGCTTTCAGTGTGGAGCCGAGGGTCACATCAGGCGAGACTGCCCTCAACTAAATCAGAATGCTGGTGGCAACAACAATGGGAACAATAACAACAGAAACAACAACAATGGGGGCAATGGTGGAAATGGTGCGCATGGGAGAGTGTTCACTATTGGAGCTGGGGAAGCTCGTAACGATGGCAATGTTGTGACTGGTATGTTTTCTGTGAACAATCTGATTGCTTCTGTTTTATTCGACTCTGGTGCCGATTGGAGTTATGTGTCTTTGGGGTTCAGTCGTCAGTTAGGGTTGACTCCCACACCTCTTGTAAATAAGCATGTAGTAGAATTAGCTGATGGTAAATCGATAGAAGCTTCTCATGTTCTGTTTGGCTGTAAACTTGATCTCATGGGTCAAGTGTTCAACATTGACCTACTCCCCGTTACTCTTGGAAGTTTTGATGTGGTCGTTGGCATGGATTGGTTGTCTAAGAATCAAGCGGAAATTCTTTGTAAAGAGAAAATCGTGCGTATCCCTCTCCCCAGTGGGGAATCCTTGTCAGTACAGGGTCATCGTAGTGGTGCCATGGTCGGCATCATCTCAGTCATGAAAGCCCAGAAGTGTCTACGAAAGGGCTACCCTGCTATTCTAGCTCTTATCACTGATTCGCAACCTGAAGAAAGGAAGATCGAGGATCTTCCAGTTGTTCGTGAGTTTCCTGACGTGTTTCCTGAAGAGTTACCTGGTTTACCCCCACATCGTCAGGTGGAATTTCAGATTGACCTTATGCCAAGAGCAGCTCCAATTGCTCGTGCCCCTTATCGTCTTGCACCAGGAGAGTTGCAAGAGCTATCGAATCAACTCCAAGAGCTATTGGATACAGGTTTTATCTGACCTAGTTCTTCGTCTTGGGGAGCCCCAGTTTTGTTTGTAAAGAAGAAGGACAGGTCCTTCCGTATGTGTATAGATTATCAAGAACTCAACAAGGTAACAGTTAAGAACCGCTATCCTTTGCCGCATATCGACGACTTGTTTGACCAGTTGCAGGGGTCAAGTTTCTACTCGAAGATCGACTTAAGATTGGGCTATCATCAGATGAGAGTCCGAGAGGAGGATGTCCCTAAGACAGCTTTTCGAACAATTTATGGTCACTATGATTTTTTGGTTATGCCATTTGTGTTGACAAACGCACCAGCGGTCTTCATGGACCTCATGAACCGTGTATGCAAGCCGTACCTTGATGATTTCGTTATTGTGTTCATCGACGACATTCTGATATACTCAAAGAGCAAGGAGGATCACGAGCGACATTTGCGTCATATTTTGGAACTCCTGAGGAAGGAGCAGCTCTACACGAAGTTTTCTAAGTGTGACATCTGGATACGAGAAGTGCACTTCCTTGGCCACATCGTCAATGAATCAGGGATACACGTGGATCCTGCTAAGGTTGATGCTATCAGGAATTGGGCGGCACCAAAGAATCCTTCAGAGGTGCGACAATTTCTTGGTCTCGCTTGGTATTATCGAAGATTTATCAAGGATTTCTCGAAGATCGCTCAACCTCTCACCTCGTTGACACAGAAAGGTGTTGTGTATTCTTGGGGAAGCAAGCAGGAGGATGCTTTCCATCTTTTGAAACAGAAACTCTGCAGTGCACCGATTTTGTCTCTACCTGAAGGTACCGAGGATTTTGTAGTCTATTGTGATGCTTCCATTCAGGGTCTTGGTTGTGTGCTGATGCAACGCAATAATGTGATAGCCTATGCTTCTCGACAACTGAAGGTTCATGAGAAGAATTACACGACCCACGACTTGGAGTTAGGGGCCATGGTGTTCGCGTTGAAAATCTGGAGGCACTACCAGTACGGTACCAAATGCACTATCTACACCGATCACAGGAGCCTTCAGCATATTTTCGACCAGAAGGAATTGAATATGCGACAGCGTCGCTGGGTAGAACTACTAAACGACTACGATTGCGCCATCAAGTATCACCCCGGTAAAGCTAACGTTGTAGCTGATGCCCTTAGCCGAAAGGAATCGAAACCGAAGCGTGTGTAAGCCTTATAGCTTACCATTCATTCAAACCTTCCTGATCAGATTCGTTCGGCTCAGACTGAAGCATTGAAGGAAGAAAACATCGAAGCTGAGTATTTACGAGGCATGGAGAAACGACTTGAGAAGAGATCTGATGGCATCTATTATTTTATAAAAAGGGTGTGGATCCCCTTGTTTGGTAACCTTAGAGAGCTTATGATGGACGAAGCGCACAAGTCTCGATACTCTGTTCACCCGGGTTCGGATAAGATGTATCAGGATCTTAAGGTCATGTATTGGTGGCCGAAGATGAAAGCTCACATCGCGACTTATGTGAGTAAGTTTCTGACTTGTGCTAAAGTGTAACACCTCGAAAATTTATGTCCCATAAAATAAAGACACGTGTCACATAAGATAAATGTGTCATAAATTTCGGATCAAGTTACAAGATGTAAGGTAGGATTTAAAAGCGTCGACATGTTAATAAATACCTCTGAGCAACCTATGTATAAATCCCAAACCTTAACCTGTGTTATAAACATCTGATATACATTCAAATCCGGTTAATACTATTAATAATTGATTCAAATTGCAAAGATGGGATCCTATGAGAATGTATACGACAAACCTTCATTCATGGCCCATTTCAAAAGAATCCAAGACAATTTTAAAGCGGCAAGGTTGTCATAACTGTTCAGACATGATCAAGTGGCCCCATACTGATAATAAAGGCCCTAATTCGTAATATCAAAGTTGCACGGTAAAACTCAAGAGATTCTCAATTTTTTTTTGTCTTCTAGTCATCGGTTACGGACCGTAAGGGCTTAGCCTTATGGTCTGCAAGGATGTCATCTGGGAGAAATAAACCAAAGTTGATTATGGACCGCAAAGCCAAGGTCTTACGGTCCGTAATAGGTACTTACGGTCCGCAAGACTCTTACCTTACGGTCCGTATATGGTCCCCAACATCAGAAGCACCCACAGGTGTCTGTCCAGCCCGTTTAACCGACTTATATTGCTTGTTTTCAATACCATGGGCGACACAAACAAGTTTTTAGGCTCTAGGGACACTTGTATACATAAGGGAACAATCCTAGACTTGTTTGACATCATCTTGATCAATCAAGATCACTATATAAAGACCCACATTGTTGCAAACTTTGATCATTCATTCATAACTTCACTTCTGATCATTTCTGGAGCACAAGAGCCTTCCCTAAGCATCACTAGTCGTGCATAGGACCTTGGTAAGCTTCCTTGACCTTCCTTAATCGTGTTTTACTTAGTTAATTAGCTTAAAGTCAAACCGTCATAATTAAGGTTTGACTTATCAATTAATCACTAATGGTCTGTTGATTAGCCAAATTGAAAGTAGTTATAATTTGGTAATTAGGTGGGCAATAAACCCTTAAAAGGGCACCCTCTGATTCCCGCTCTAACTAGGTCAAATGTCGGGTCACACTTAATCCGAAAAAGTCAACAGAAACTTAATTTTCGAATTAACACATAATTAGCAATGTAGAAGACATGTAACCTGTTTTACCACTCATATAACTTGGTAATCAATGCAAGAACATGTCTAAGCATGTCCGACCCGACAATTTTCAGTTTAGGACCGGTTCGGAACCGAAAGTCGCATAAATTGACCATTGCTTTGACTTTCAGTTCTGACCCATATTAGCATGATTTAGAAATGCCTAAGAGCTTCATTAGGACCGGGTTATATGATAGTATAACCCTCTGTGATTGGTTCGTTGATTGTCCGATTCGTTTACACGTTTCCGTTAATTGCTTAATGTTGACCATAATGCCCTTTTGACCATAAAACGAGAATTTTAGAAATGTGAGAGGACAATAATCTTTGTTACTGATTTATAAACATGTCCCTAAATTTTAACATCAGTTTGAGGTCTAGATTAAGAGTTATGCCCAATAGCGTAATTAGAACGTTTTTTATTAACTAAACGGCGTAATTAGCATAAAGTCTATCTAAACCCAATTTTTGACACCAAACCTTTTACCCACTGATGTAATATAATATTTTGGGATTTTTGAAGGTTTTTAATTATTTTTAAACTGATCATAACATAAGGTTATTGCCTTGATTCGGTAAATACCGATTGTACCCTTTTTGCTTATAAAATGAGTTTTACATAACATTTAGACACCAAACCTTTGGCTACTGATTTTATATGATAAATGAAGTATGTTGAACTTTATAAACTGATCAGAAAACCCAGATTTCCAGTTATGACCCGAAAATCGCTTAAAACGGCTTTTTACGCGTATTAAACACATAGTATGGGTTTAAAACCATTTTGTCATATAAGACTTATCACCAACTGATATAACCTATTAAATCTAATGGTTTTACTATTTATTTCAGACCCGAATCTCATAATTGTAATTAATCTCTTTTATAATCTTTAAAATGACCAAAATACCCCTACGGAGCTTAATTTGAGATTAAACTTGTTTTGGGCATAATGGAAGGTATCCTACTGATATCACAACATGTTTAAAGCATATTAACTTAGGAAACCTGTTCGTGACTCATTTGGTTACCTGTTATGCGTTATTCGAGTCTGGTTCGGTTTATGTAACTAGTTTGTATAAATTGACCGAAACGGGTAAAACCTTATCATTTTCACCTCAAAATACAGAATGTGTTTAGTTTACCCATATTATACAAGTCTTCAAACTTGTCAGGACTAAATCACATTCTAATCCGGTCTTCGCTTAATCTTGCGTTTTGAACCGTATACCTTCGTTAAAACTAACCGGTCTAAGTTTAAACTTAAGAAAGACCCGTTAGGAATCTAATAGGTTAATTAAAACCTTCGTTCCAGATTAGGAGCCCAGTAAAAGCTACGTGCACTTGCTGATTGTGATTTATACTTTGCTCAGGTAAATACTTTTAACTTATTTTCCCTATACGGGCTTGGGGTACGGTATTATAATGATACCGCTTGGTCGGGTATGAAGTCGTGCAATCAGATATTGATTAAAAAGATGCATAATCCGTTTTATTTTGTCTTGTTTGATGCAATGCCTTTGGGGGGTTAATGTCCGTGTCCTGGATATCCTCGGCTCATTCATTAGTAATGGCCACGACTTAAGCACGAGGTGTAGGCATACACCTGACAGTTGCGTATGTAAAAAGGTAGTCCACAAGAAGGGTATCTTCTTTTGGGTATTATACCAAGTGGTGTGTCTATTAATCTTGTTAAACCGGCTCTTCTAACCGGGTCCTAAATGGACGACAAACATGTAAAACTGTATACAAGTTTATTTTTAAATAATTATCCCAAGTTATAAAAGATATTTTTGTGTCATGTGCATTCAAACTAATTTTCTTAAACTCTTTTCAAAATGAGTCAGTTAATTGTATTTACCAGTGTAAACTGACGTATTTTCCCAAAAAGGTTAAGTGCCGGTACTATACGAAATAGGCTGGCTACTCCAAGCATCAATAATCAAGTCTTGCAAGCTCTAGATGTTAAAGTCTGTTGAACAATGATTTTATTTATCTTTTGATCCACCTGTGAACCCTTTACAGTCCGTTGTAATACTTTGATATTACTATTTATTCAGTTTGTAATGTGATTCATACCTTTTGCTTCTGCTATGCATTTATAATTAGTGTTGTTTGACTATGATGATATCAACTAGGTCACGATACTCCCCACCGGGCCCACCGGTAATACGTGGAAATATCGGGGTGTGACAGGTTGGTATCAGAGCCAACGCTGAGTGAATTAAACACTAGCCTTTTGTGTTTAATCTCAGTTACACAGATGCACATTCCTAAATTTTCGAGTCTAGACAAGGAACTTAGGACTAATCCTAAATTGTTTTATATTATCCTTTATTTTCTTGTTGTTTTCTTTCTTTTGTTTTGACAGGAAATATGCCACCGAGGTTCCGAAGAGGAGGAAGAGGTAAGGGGCCAATCAGCGCCCCCAACGATCACGAAGCCGGGCCTTCACACCGGCGAACTCCTTTTGCTACCATGAGTGCCGATCCTCAAGGAAACTGGAGGACCTACTTGGAGCCCGCTAGATGATCTGTCTCGCATAGCTCAACGCCTCCTTATCGCCATTCCTTTGGGCCGCAATCAGAGAACGAGCCCGAAGACTCACGCCACTCCTTCTTGCCATTGCAGCGGTCCTTTTCGCACCATTCCTTTGGCGACCCCACTCCTGTCTTCCAGGGCCGGTTTAACCCGATAAACTATATCGAAGAACCAGTGGGTTTTAACCCACTAGGACCTGAAGACCATTTCCCCAAGGCTCAGGGAATGGATATAGATGAGGATACGGATCCTGTTGAACCACCTTCTGGGACACCTACTCACCCCATCGAGATTTCGGATGGGTCATCCTTCCATGGATCACCTTACCATGGCCCAGACAGCTACCAGGCGAGATTTAACCAGTATGAATGGTACTTTACACCCTCTTACCATTCATCGCCTCACCAGCAGCAGCAGCAGCAGGATCCCTCTGAGGATTCGCGTTTCGTGGCAGTCACACCACCGACACCACCGCCGCCAGTACATCTAGCACCTGCAGAACCACCGAGGCGTAGAAGAACAGGCACACGAATGTCCGTGCGAGAAAGGGATTTTCACTTTAGCACCCCCCATCACTCAAGTGGCAGTCACTATCCGCCACTGCATGAAGACCCACAAATGGGCGGGCCTTCAAATCCAGTTTCAGAAGTGAATTCTGCACCTATTGCGTAGCCACCATTGGGTTTTGGCAACCCGATTCCTATTGGTGCACACATCTGTCGTCTTCGTCTTAATATCGAGTCTCGCGTTCGTTGCAGATTTGATTGAGCATGATGTCATCATTTCAAAAGATGACATCATAATGATGACATCAATGTTGACATCATCAATAGACAACATCATGTGAATATGCATGAAATTGAAATCAGAATGTTATGCATGATGTGATCGCTTGAAATGGCAAATTAGAGGTTGACCGCTTGTACATGTCTTGTTCGCTTGAGAGTCTGATCGCTTGAACATATACATGTTCATTTCAAGCGATCAAGACTAGTCTATATATATGTGTCATGTGTGTCATTTTCAAGCGAACAGACCAGAGGTCTTAGAGAGTGTACCGAAGTGCTGCCGGTATAATTTTTGATTGTAATCACTGTAAATTGAATATACAAGAAGGTTAAAGTGTGAATCAAGCTGTTTCTACATTTGTTTCTTATTTTCCGCATCTGAAACAGATTAATCTCTTCTGAACGACTCGTTGGGGTCACAAAACGATCCTACAATTCCTACATACGCCAGTTCAACAGCGTACATTCCATTTGAGCAGCCGACTCACACTAACTACAACTATGCTGAAGCCGACCCATACCTTGTAGCTGTAAACTACAACGCCCTTCATCCTGAAGGACCATATGGAGCCCCCTGGGGAGTGGGATACCCAGCTCGTGGGTATCAAACACCTGCTCAACCCCAGTTTCAGCACCAGCCGCAGCCACTACGGTTTTCCCCATCAGAACAGGAGGAAATCCTCCACAGACTAAACAGGGTGGAACGAGAATTTGAAGAAGAACGTAGGAACAACCGGGGATTTCTCAAGGACCTGGAAAGCTTGTTAAAAGGAAAGAAGAAGAGGGATCATTGAATCCCTATATGTATTGTTATATTTCCTTATTTCAATCAAGTCCCTGCGTGGACATTTATCTATGTACTTAGTCCCTGCGTGGACTTGTTTTTCTTTAGTCCCTGCGTGGACTTGTCCTTCTTTAGTCCCTGCGTAGACATCTATCTTAGTAATCAGTCCCTGCGAGGACTTGTATTATCAGTTTAGCCCCTGTGTGGGCAAGTTATTTCTGTTAAAAGTCCCGTTTAGGGCAATATGTACTCCTTTTAATGTTTAATGGAATGTTAGATTTAAAAATTTCATTTTGTCATTATATGCATAAATATATTATACATGAGATAAATAAATCAAAAATCATTCCTCTTATGATCATCTGCCTATTAAATAAGAATCTTAAAGGTATAACCTAGCCTGCATGTCATTATAAGACTTGGCCAAGATGGTAAGACCCGTTTAAAAAGATTCAAAATCCTGTTAACATCTGAAAACATGTTAACGCTCCTGACAGACGTGATTCGTTAAAAATCACACATGTCATTCTTACAATTGGAATCTTCAAAAGATTCCTAACCTAACCTGATGATCTATAAATCTTGGGTTTAAATCATTAATTAAGATGATCCTATATTAAACATCCATTAGTGATGTAGTGCCTACGGGCCGTATTCATTATCATATAAGGCAAAAGACAGTTGTAGTCTACGACTCCCTGTCAGGAAAAGGTAAGGAACTATGTTCAAACCTTAATGCCTTGATTCTCTGAAATCATGGCTTATGATTTAGAATGTCCCTGTGACTAGGCCTTTTGTGCCACTTATGTTGCTATTGTTGCTTTATAATTAGGATAAGTTATAATAAGAATCCTAAATAAATATGATTAACAAATTAACCAAATATGGTATGTGTTTACCATGGTTAATGAATTGCCATAAAAGACAATTCCATAATAAACTCCCAAATAAATTATTGTCAATGTCTTATGTAACAGTTCAAACTACATGGCTGACTCGGATGAGATCAACAGTCACCCAAGGGAGGATCATGATAATACCCGAATTAACATAGCGGGTGCAGAACTGCAAGCATTAATAGACAATGCTGTTACAAAAGCTATAGAGCGGTAGTATAATGAATCTAACGGGACTCGAAGTAGGACCCTATCCGCACCGTATTCCAAGCCTAAGACTCATTCATAGGCTCACAGCAAGCCGCCCTCTTAGAAAGATGAGCCAAAGAAAGATGATGATCAACATTCCTTAAACCAAAACAGTGTTCCATCCAAGAGGATAGTATTTGATGATAAACCATGTACCAAGTCCTGTACTTATAAGTACTTTGTTTCCTGCAAACCCCGGGATTTCACTGGGGAGAAGGGGGCAATTGACTGTATGACTTGGTTAGATGAAATGGATACCGTGGTCGATATCAGCGGTTGTGCTGAAAGGGATGTAGTGAAGTATGTATCCCAATCATTCAAGGGAGAGGCATTAGCATGGTGGAAATCTCTCATTCAAGCAGCTGGAAAGATCCCACTCTACAATCTGACATGGGATCAGTTTGTTGCTCTTATTAAGGAGAATTACTGCCCTCAGCATGAGGTTGAAAGAATTGAGTCAAATTTCTTATCGTTGGTTATGAAAAACCTAGATTGCCAAGCTTATCTTACAAGCTTCAACACGATGTCAAGATTGGTTCCTTACCTTGTGACACTAGAACCCAAAAGGATTGCTCGCTTCATTAGGGGTTTAGCCCCAGAAATCAAAGCCAGTGTTAAGGCTTTAAGACCTGCTACTTTTAGATCAGCAGCTGATCTATCTTTGTCTCTTACCTTAGATGCGGTTAGATTGAAATCGCTAAAGAATTCTGAAGAAGGTAAGAGAAAGCGTGAGGATGATAACTCACGTCGTTCAGACAAGAAACACAAGGGGAACCATGAGAACAAGAAGATTTCTGGGTTCAACAAAGGTAACCGACAGTCGGGTGAGAAACCCAGATGCAAAGTTTGTCGGAAACATCACTTTGGAAGGTGTAGGTTGGAATCGAACTCGCAGACACAATCAAGGATTTTTGGATGTGGGATCTGCAAATCCAAGGAACACAAGACCTTAGATTGCAAAAAGTTGAAGGATGCGACCTGCTACAACTGCAACGAGAAAGGGCACATTAAGTCGAACTGCCCAAAATATGCCAAGAAACCAGAAGAAGGTAAAAAGACCAACGCTAGGGTCTTCAGAATGGATGCTAAGGAGGCAGTGCAGGATGATAACGTGATAACAGGTACCTTTCTTATAAATGATGTTTATGCGAGGGTATTGTTTGATTCAGGGGCGGATAAGTCATTTGTAGATAATAAGTTTTGTAAGTTGCTGAATTTACCTGTTAAAACCCTAAGTGTGAAATATGAGGTGGAATTAGCTGATGGTACCTTAGAAACCGCCTCAACCATGTTAGATGGATGTTTCATATCCATTAGGAACCACTCTTTTCCGTTATCCTTACTTCCTTTGAAGTTAGCTGGTTTCGATATAGTAATAGGCATGGATTGGTTGTCTCGCAACCAAGCCCAGATCGTTTGTGCAAAGAAGCAAGTAGTTGTCAGAACTCCTCATGGCGAGCCTTTGACAATCCAAGGGGATACTAAGTACGAATGCCTGAGCAAATGTCCATGCTCAAGGCATCAAGGTGTTTGACAAAGGGTTGTGTTAACTACATGGCACAAGTAACCATTGATGAACCAAAGCCTAAGATAGAAGACATACCTATTATCTCTGAATATCCAGAAGTATTCCCTGAAGAACTACCTGGTTTACCCCCAGATAGGCAAGTGGAGTTCAGGATTGACATTATTCCTGGAGCAGTACCTGTTGCAAGAGCGCCTTATAGGTTGGCACCAACAGAGATGAAGAAATTGAGGACACAACTATATGATTTGCTAGCCAAAGGTTTTATTAGACCTAGTTCGTCTCCATGGGGAGCACCAATCTTGTTTGTCAAGAAAAAGGATGGATCGATGCGTCTATGCATCGATCATCGTGAACTTAACAAAGTTACTATCAAGAATAGGTATCCATTGCCCAGGATCGACGACTTGTTCGATCAACTTCAAGGAGCGAGTTACTTTTCCAAGATCGACTTAAGGTCAGGATATCATCAACTGAAGGTCAAAGATGAAGATGCACATAAGACTGCATTTAGGACTCGTTACGGTCATTATGAGTTCTTAGTGATGCCTTTTGGACTCACTAATGCACCAGCCGTATTCATGGATCTCATGAACCGCGTCTGCAAGCCCTACATGGATAAATTTGTCATCGTCTTCATCGATGATATTCTTATTTACTCGAAGAGTCAAGCTGACCATGAGAAGCACCTCCATTGCATTCTGAAACTGCTTCATCTAGAAAAGCTCTACGCCAAATTCTCTAAGTGTGAATTTTGGCTTCGTGAAGTCTAATTTCTTGGACATGTGGTTAGTTAACGCGGAATCCAAGTAGATCCCGCTAAGGTTGAAGCTGTCATGAATTGGCAAGAGCCGAAGACGCCCACAGAGATTCGCAGTTTCTTGGGATTGGCAGGATATTACAGGCGTTTCATTGAAAATTTTTCAAGGATTGTTGCACCCCTAACTTCTTTGACTAGGAAGAATATTAAGTTCGACTGGGGGCCGAAGCAACAAGAATCCTTTGACATCCTTAAACAGAAGCTAAGCAATGCACCAGTGTTGACATTGCCTGAAGGGATTGAAGAATTTGTAGTATATTGTGATGCATCGCACACAGGTATGGGATGTGTGCTTATGTAGAAAGGCAAGGTTATTGCCTATGCTTCTCGACAGTTGAAGGTGCACGAAAAGAACTACACCACCCAGACTTGGAGTTGGGTGCCGTTGTATTTGCACTAAAACTGTGGAGGCACTACTTGTATGGAACTAAGTGTGTGATCTATTCTGATCACAAGAGCCTTCAACATCTATTCAATCAGAAGGACTTGAACATGAGGCAGCGACATTGGATGGAAACTTTGAATGATTATGATTGTGAGATAAGATACCATCCTGGCAAGGCGAATGTAGTCGCCGATGCCTTAAGTCGAAAGGAAAGAGTGAAGCCTATAAGAATCAATGCTAAGAGCATTGAGATAAAGAATGGGTTTAATGAAAGGCTGTTAGCTGCGCAGAAGGAAGCCGTGCTAGAAGCTAACTACCCTGATGAAAAGCTAGGATTAACTGAAGAACAGTTATCCTATGGCAAGGACGGAATTCTGAGGTTAAATGGACGAATATGGGTTCCAGTTTATGGAGGACTTCGGGATGTCATCCTCCAAGAAGCCCACAGTTCCAAATACTCCGTTCATCCTGGAGCCGACAAGATGTACCAGGATCTGAAAGCAAATTTTTGGTGGATAGGCTTGAAGAAGTCTATAGCTGCCTATGTAGCTAAATGTTTGACGTGTGCGCTAGTCAAAGCTGAACATCAGAAGCCGTTAGGTTTGCTACAACAGCCTGAACTTCTCACGTGGAAGTGGGAAATGGTGACAATGGATTTCATCACCAAGTTGCCGAAGACAAAGAAAGGAAATGATACTATATGGGTGATAGTAGATAGACTGACTAAGTCAGCACATTCCCTACCCATTAAGGAGACCTATAGCTCCGACATGTTAGCCCAATTGTACGTAGATAAGATTGTATCTCTGCATGGTGTACCGGTGTCTATTATCTCTGACAGAGATACTAGATACACATCACATTTTTGGAAAAGTTTCCAACCATCTTTGGGCACGCGCTTAAATTTTAGCACGGCTTACCATCCTCAGACGGACGGGCAGAGTGAGCGTATAATCCAAACTTTGGAAGACATGCTTCGTGCATGTGTGATTGACTTAGGTGGTAGTTGGGATAACCACCTGCCATTAATCGAGTTCTCCTATAATAATAGCTATCACACAAGCATTAAGGCTACGCCTTTTGAGGCCTTGTACGGTAGAAAGTGCAGAACGCCCGTTTGTTGGGCGGAAGTTGGAGATGTCCAACTGACAGGACCTAAAATAGTCCTGGAGACAACAGATAAGATTGTGCAAATACGCGATCGTCTCAAAGCTGCCAGGGATAGGCAGAAAAGCTACGCGGACTTAAGGGGTAAACCTCTAAAGTTTGAGGTTGGTGATAAAGTTCTACTTAAAGTATCACCCTGGAAAGGGGTAATGCGATTTGGTAAGAAGGTCAAGTTAAGCCCGAGATACATAGGACCATTCGAGATCATCGAATGTGTCAGATCAGTTGCTTATAAGTTAAACTTACCGGAAGAGCTCAGTGAAATTCACAATGTATTCCACATCTGCAATCTGAAGAAGTGTCTAGCTGATGAATCACTAGTCATACCACATACAGATGTGCACATAGAAGAGAGCTTGAAGTTTGTTGAAAAACCTGTGTCGATTGAGGATCGACAGGTTAAGAAGCTTCGAAGGAAGCATGTACCGATCGTAAAAGTAAAATGGGATGCCTGAAGAGGTCCCGAGTACACGTGGGAGGTAGAGTCCACAATGAAAGAAAAGTACCCTCATTTATTTCAGTAAATCTCGAGGTCGATATTTCTTTTAAGGGGGTGAGGATGTAACACCTCGAAAATTTATGTCCCATAAAATAAAGACACGTGTCACATAAGATAAATGTGTCATAAATTTCAGATCAAGTTACAAGATGTAAGGTAGGATTTAAAAATGGTTCGGAACATGTCTAAGCATGTCCGACCCGACAATTTTCAGTTTAGGACCGGTTCGGAACCGAAAGTCGCATAAATTGACCATTGCTTTGACTTTCAGTTCTGACCCATATTAGCATGATTTAGAAATGCCTAAGAGCTTCATTAGGACCGGGTTATATGATAGTATAACCCTCTGTGATTGGTCCGTTGATTGTCCGATTCGTTTACACGTTTCCGTTAATTGCTTAATGTTGACCATAATGCCCTTTTGACCATAAAACGAGAATTTTGGAAATGTGAGAGGACAATAATCTTTGTTACTGATTTAGAAACATGTCCCTAAATTTTCACATCAGTTTGAGGTCTAGATTAAGAGTTATGCTCAATAGCGTAATTAGAACGCTTTTTATTAACTAAACGACGTAATTAGCATAAAGCCTATCTAAACCCAATTTTTGACACCAAACCTTTTACCCACTGATGTAATATAATATTTTGGGATTTTTGAAGGTTTTTAATTATTTTAAACTGATCATAACCTAAGGTTATTGCCTTGATTCGGTAAATACCGATTCTACCCTTTTTGCTTATAAAATGAGTTTTACATAACATTTAGACACCAAACCTTTGGATACTGATTTTATATGATAAATGAAGTATGTTGAACTTTATAAACTGATCAGAAAACCCAGATTTCCAGTTATGACCCGGAAATCGCTTAAAACGGCTTTTTACGCGTATTAAACACATAGTATGGGTTTAAAACCATTTTGTCATATAAGACTTATCACCAACTGATATAAACTATTAAATCAAGTGGTTTTACTGTTTATTTCAGACCCGAATCTCAGAATTATAATTAATCTCTTTTATAATCTTTAAAATGACCAAAATACCCCTACGGGGCTTAATTTGAGATTAAACTTGTTTTGGCATATTGGAAGGTATCCTACTGATATCACAATATGTTTAAAGCATATTAACTTCGGAAACCTGTTTGTGACTCATTTGGTTACCCGTATGCGTTATTCGAGTCCGGTTCGGTTTATGTAACTAGTTTGGATAAATTGACCGAAACGGGTCAAACCTTATCATTTTCACCTCAAAATCCAGAATGTGTTTAGTTTACCCATATTATACAAACTTTTCGGGACTAAATCCCATTCTAATCTGGTCTTCGCTTAATCTTGCGGTTTGAACCGTATACCTTCGTTAAAACTAACCGGTCTAAGTTTAAACTTAAGAAAGACCCGTTAGGAATCTAATAGGTTAATTAAAACCTTCGTTCCAGATTAGGAGCCTAGTAAAAGCTACGTGCACTTGCTGATTGTGATTTATACTTTGCTCAGGTAAATACTTTTAACTTATTTTCCCTATACGGGCTTGGGGTACGGTATTATAATGATACCGCTTGGTCGGGTATGAAGTCGTACAATCAGATATTGATTAAAAAGATGCATAACCCGTTTTATTCAGTCTTGTATGATGCAATGCCTTTGGGGGGTTAATGATTGTGTCCTGGATATCCTCGGCTCATTCATTAGTAATGGCCACGACTTAAGCACGGGGTGTAGGCATACACCTGACAGTTGCGTATGTAAAAAGGTAGTCCACAAGAAGGGTATCTTCTTGTGGGTATTATACCAAGTAGTGTGTCTATTAATCTTGTTAAACCGGCTCTTCTAACCGGGTCCTAAATGGACGACAAACATGTAAAACTGTATACAAGTTTATTTTTAAATAATTATCCCAAGTTATAAAAGATATTTTTGTGCCATGTGCATTCAAACTAATTTTCTTAAACTCTTTTCAAAATGAGTCAGTTAATTGTATTTACCAGTGTAAACTGACGTATTTTCCCAAAAAGGTTAAGTGCAGGTACTATACGAAATAGGCTGGCTACTCCATGCTTCAATAATCAAGTCTTGCAAGCACTAGATGTTAAAGTCTGTTGAACAATGATTTTATTTATCTTTTGATCCGCCTGTGAACCCTTTACAGTGCGTTGTAATACTTTGATATTACTATTTATTCGGTTTGTAATGTGATTCATACCTTTTGCTTCCGCTGTGCATTTATAATTTGTGTTGTTTGACTTTGATGATATCAACTACGTCAGGATACTCCCCACCGGGCCCACCGGTAATACGCGGAAATATTGGGGTGTGACATAAACTTAAAGTGGAATATCTGTTAGGATCGGAGGCTCTCATGATTGTGTTTGTTTGTATGTTTTGAACAATTTGTGAATATGAAAATGTAAAGTGCAGCGGAAATGAAAACAAACTTTATAATCACAATCAAAGGAGAAAATAGTTTGATAAACAATTGCTTTTCATAGAGTCAAATGATTTACAAATCAAAGCAAAAGATTACAGATAAGCTTACAAACTAAACTCCCCCTCAGCCTGATACCCCAAGGATGGTTGCACACAAGATGAAAGGATTAGACATGAGGAGAAGAACCCGCTCAGTCAAAATCAAATGTAACAGTACAGGGTACTGTTACATTTATAGGCAAACCAAACCACTGAGGTATCTCAGCTGACGCCACCATGAAAACGACGTCTAACAGCCTAACAACCTGTATCTACTGACCTTACACAAACACTGATGTCTAACAACTGATTGTAAATAAAATACAAAACATGAGAAAACAACTGCTTCTCGTTCCACTGTTGTAGCCTAAGCACTGATGCTCAACAACAACATCAGTGCTTTCTTCAAAGGTGATCAGTCCTTGAATGAGCAGTGTTTGTGTCTTCAGCAGCACTTAAGAGACAGCAGTAGATAGAGCACCAGAGTTTGTCTTTAGCAGTCTTTAAGATTACATCAGCAGTTGAAAAGGGCATCAGCAGTTGATTATGAGCAGCAAATAGAGACCATCAGATGTTATAACTCACTTTCAAGGGGAGAGCAAAGTGTAAACTACTGTTTATTGTGAATCCTCTGTTGTGACCTGGTTTTGGCTTTACATTATCTGTTCCTTTGTTAGGGTTCAATCCCAACAATCTCCCCCTGGAACAGATAATGCCAAAACCTTTCATTATTCAGGACCTTTATTACTCATCAAGAGTGCCTTAGCTTGTTCTTTGAATTCAGCTTCAATTTCCTTTGCACTCTGGTCATCCTCATCCCTACACAGTGAAAGCCCAAGGAGATCCTGCAAATCTTGAACACTAAGGCCTAGTGCTTCTTTCCTTGATATGTGCTTCACATCGCCATTGGCTCTGACCAAGGTCAATACGTGAGTCTTTTGATCAGACATCCACTTTAGTATTTTTAAGCCAAGTGGGTTTCTTGGGAGAGACTTATTTGATGATGAGTTGAGAGATAATGGCCTTGAAAACAACTGCAGACTTTCAGACATTCTTTTGAAAGCTTCTTCAAAGACTTTGTCTGCTGCAGCTATGTCTTCTGCAGTTTCTTGCTCAATAAGCTCTTGTCTTTCAATTTCTGTCTTGTCTTTTGCAGTGTTTGGAGACGCAGGTTTGTTTAACACCTTAAAAATGCTTTGAAGCTTTGATGAAGTTTCTTCTTTTAGACCCATTTTCGTGATGGTGTCTTTGAAGTACTCTGCTTCTTTTTCAGTTACCTCTTCTTCAGTCAGCTGTTCACCCTCTTCTTGATTTGTAACAAAAGTAGACCGGAACAGTGTGTCGAGGTTTCCTATCTTCTGTTCAAGCTTCATAATTTGTTCTTGCTTCTTAGAAGTGCTTGAAACAGTTATCTTTCTTTTCTTTAGCCTTTCATAGGCTTCATCGGTCTGCTGTTTAGACCATTTTGATATGGCTTCAGCAGTATCCATTTTCGCATCCACCAGCTCCCTTTTCTTTCTTTTATATTCAGCAGTTAAGTCAGCAATGATCTTTTCATATTTTCTCCAGTTAGGAGCATTCTTCTTCTTCGTAGGATCATTCTTAATCCTTTCAATCCTTTCTGCCTCACGCTTAAGAGCTACTACTGGCCATTCTCTGAACTGTTGTTCTTCAGCAGGATAGAATTTTTCTTTCATGATGTAGGCTAGATATTGTTTTCTTAATTCTTTCTTTTGATCGGCCTTTTCTTTGTCTAGGTCTTGTGCAAACCCTTCTATCTGCTTTACTTTTGTGAAGTAGAACTCCAGTCTTTTAGCAATGCCATCTTCGCTTAACTTTTCTTTTTCACTATCAACCTTGGCTTTTACTTTGGCCTGCTTTGCCTTGAGTTTGAGGTAATCATCCATATCCTCTGGTGGCATGTAGCCTATGAGTGAGGAGAATCTTCTTTTTGAAGGATCCTCTTCTGTATAGAATTGCCTCATCTCATTTTTGATAGCTTCAAGTTCCAGTGGATATGTTGCAGCATTAGGATCATGTATACCCTCATCAGCAGTGATTGGCTTTCTTATTCTGTTGAAGAGCTTTGGTTGTGATGTAGAAAAGGTGAGAGCAGTGGTGGATGACTGACTAACAGCTGATGAAACAACTGGTGTCTCAACATCTGCTGTCATTACAACTGCCGATATGTCAGCAGTTGTCTTCTGCTTTTGAGCAGGGAATGGACGTGGTGATGTTGGTGGTGATGGTGGTGAATCATCATCTGATATGAGATTTATTCTCCTTTTTGATGAAGAAGAAACAGATGATGTTTTGGGTGGATCAGTGGTGGTAGATTGGATAGTAGTGGTTTGTGGCAGTGATTGACTGACAGTGGTTGAAACAACTTGTGCTTCAATCACTGTTGTCATTACAACAGATGTTGTAACATCTGTTGTCTTCTGTTTTATGACAGGAGGCAGTGGTGATGGTATGATTGTAGATGATGATGATGGTGGAGCAGTAGTTGTAGTGGTGTGTGGTAGAGTGGTGTGTGTTGAAGGTTTGTGTGTTGATGAAATGTCAGCTGTTTGGCTACTGACAGCAGTTTTTGTAACTGCTGCTGCAACAGTTTTTGTACCTGTTGCTGTATCAGCTGTTTGGCTAACAGGTTTTGAGACCTGTTTTTCTTTTTCTTTTTCTTTTTCCGGCTCAATGTAGAGACCATGCTCTATTCCCTTCGTATTCATTTTTCTCAACAGCTTGATATTCTCCCCCTTTTTGGCATTATCTGAAGGGGGGTTATCAAGGAATGATATGGAAGAAGGAGCTTTGCCGGAGACACTTTGAATGCTTGCCTTTATAGCCTTGAGATCTGCTTGAGTGTCTTTAAATCTTGATTCAACCATGTTGGTCAGCATTTGTACTTGAATAGCATGCTTTTTGTCAGCCATAAGTTGCTGTGCTTCAAGCATTGGTTGAAAAATATTCCAAAGCTCATTTGTAGCAGGTGCTTGTTGTGGAGCAGATGCTTGAGCAGGAACAGCATAGGATTGTGCTTTCTGAGCTTTTAAAATCTCTTGCACCATCTCCTTTATTTCAGAAACTGATTCTTCAAGTTTTTCCACTCTGCCCGTCAATTCCTGATATCTTGAATCATCACCCATTTTACTGGGATCATCTGAATCCCCACCTGTGGTGGTTATATCAACGTGTGACTTAGGAACAGAGTCCCAAAAGTCACCCATTGATGCCCCTTGTTCTTGGTACTGGGGACTTCTTTCTTCAGCACTCGATAAACCTTTGATGGTACCAGTGGTTAGATCTAACTCACTGGTGGTCACCGAAGTTGCTATGGAAGAAATTGCCTTCAAGGGAGTCTTACTTATGAAACAACTGTCCAACTGAGGATCTGTTGATCCACCAGTTGTAGTTGCTGCTCCACTTGAACTACTGACAGGAGTTACTTGTAACTCCTGTAGTGTAACCTCCTCAACTGTTGCTGGGATAGCAGAGGTATAAGCATCAGACCCAGTCACTTGTGGATGTATACTCTCAGTGATAGGTGATAGAGAGGAACTGGTTTGTGTCTGTGCAATAGCAGCTGCATGCAACAGAGGTAGCATGGATTGTGGCATTATTATTGGTGAGGGGATGGGGGTTGAAAGAGACATGTCCTTGGGATCAGGACTGAGGAAGATGGATCCGAGTGGATTCAGAGCTTCATATTGTGGTGTCCCTGTGCTTACAACCTGATCCTTTTGTGAGGATACAGGAGGAGTTTCGGTTATGGGTTGAGATCTTTCTTCCAACTGCTGTGAGAAAGTAGCAGCAGTGGTTTGTGGTGACTTTTGTGTTGTCACAGGCATTTCCTCTGGGATCTCATCTTCCAGAGTTGCCTTTGTTTTGGGATTGGTGGGTTTTCTGGATGTTTTCTTTTTGGTCTTTTTAGTGGTGGCAGGTGTGGGTTTCAAAGCAGTGGGAGTGCTGCTATGATCACCTGGAGCAGTGGGTTCAGCAGCTGATACCTGAGGAGCAGTTGTAACCACTAAAATCTGCTCAGGTACCCCTGCTTTTGTTTTTATTGGTGCCATCATCCTTGAAAATGTTTCTTTTGTTATGCTTTTTATTTGACAATGAACACCTTGTTTGAGCAAATTTACATTTTTCTTTTCAAATTTTTGTTCAAAATAATAACTCAAAAATCTTGGAAAAAGTAAAAATGCTTTACTTTCAACGTTTTTCACCATGTCATTGAAAATCTCCTGGGAGTAGTTATAGTCTTTATTATTCAAAATAGCGTAACCCAGGCTTTGAATTTTCAATGGTATTTCGTTGAAAGATGTTGTTTTATTTGAAGCACACATCAAGAGTGTGTGAAATAAAAACCTGGGTGCAGATGGAAAATAGCCCTTTTGTAGGGTATCTACCTTTGGTTCTTCTGCATAACCCCTTTTCAGAAAATCAGCTTTTAACTCGTTTTTGTCAAAAGAGGTTTTACCGTTCTGATCGTCGAGTATGAAGACTTCTGATATCGATTTTGGTGTGATTATGATCTCTTTTCCCTGTATCGAGGAGTTAATGGCTATGACTTTTCCGTCTTGTTTTTCAAGCGACGCCTTTTTCCAAAACTCTCTCTGGGTTTGCAGATAGATAGGAGCATTTGCTGTCAACAAAGTTTTGTACTTTGATGCAGATAATGCATCAATGATGGTGTCAAAGGTGTGATTATCAGTAGGTTTTGTGAATAAACCCAGATAGTTATGAGATTGTTTGAATGGTATTTCGATGGTTTCTTCAGCCGTTTGAGCGGTCTCAGTTGAAGGTGGTGGTGATGTAGGTTTTGATTTTGATTTTCCTTTTGACTTCGTCATTTTGATGAAGAAGAATCGGAGAATGATTTTAAGGGTTTTGAGAAGAAGGGTTGAAAACTGTTATGAGAAGAGAATTTTTGGAATTCAATTCGACAGTGTAAAACCCTGTTTGGGGTTTAGGGCAGGGTTTTATTTGAAAAAAAAAATGATCGCTGATGTGGCAGCGGTTATTAAGATCTGAGGGCTAAAAACTGACCACGTGTCAAACACTGATGAGTTGGATGAAGTATTGAGAACAGTTGTTTTAGGAGCCACTGACGTATCAAGCATCAGTGGTTACAACGGTAAAAATTATGGGCAGTGAATGATTTTTACTATCAGTGGATAGTATATCAGTGGATAAGACACTGATTTTGAACATCAGTGCTTTTCAAGAAAATGAGGGATCAGTGGTTTACTTTCAGCAGTGGACAGTATTTAGAGATCAGACGTTGAAACAAAACAGTGGTTAGGGTAAATGGTGCAAATCTGAAGAACAGGTATTTTAGCAACAGTTTTGAGAATTTTCATTCAAGGTTTTGCCACATGTCAATTTTGGAAGACAGTGGATTAGTACCCCAGATGATGAAAACTTTTTACTAAGGCAACTCATTTTCGTTTAATATTCAATTAACACATGAGTACCTTAGTATTTTAATCACAGTTTGCAATCAACCTTTCATAAAAAAATTAGGAGCAAACCTGAGTATGACATGATCATGACATATGTACCATTTTCTTTTGACCCATTTATGAGGACACAAATACCATCAAAAATTAAGATATTACATCCTGACAGGAACTGAAACCAATTGCCAACAAAAACAAGCAATCAGTTTCAAATATATTATATAAAAAAAATATGAATAATATATCCTGATTATTCAAGAAAATCCTTTTGAGAAAAAATGATTAAGGATTTTCTGAGAACAGCATAAAAAAGAAACTGGTATATTTTCAAAAGAAAACACAATCATATCATTCTCAAGTTATTGAAAATGGTCAGTGGTTTTGACAATAGTAGTAGGAAAACTTTGAACACATTTTGACCACTGTTTGGTACCATTTCCTTTGTCAATTGATTGCAAACATGATCCTCTTTGTAAAAAAAAAAACCTTTTCTGAACAGGTGAATGCACATAGTTGCTTAATGACCATTATTACCCTACACTTTGACTCTTCAGTGTTTTATGTTTATACTCTTTTCTTCTGACATCAGAAGTTTTGAGATGAACACACTTCGGAGTTTTTGTGAATTTTCTTAATGTATTTTAACATAGTTGATTTTGTCCTTTTGAGGAACTCAACCTGTTTTCAACACATAAGATCTGGATGACTAAAGTTTTAATTTCCCTCTTTTCATGTTAGCAAAACATAGATGTTTTTATGAACATGGGTTTTGTTAATCTGAGGTTCATACTTTAGCATTTAAAAGGGTGACATCATAATTGTCATAACAACAGTTGAAATCAATTTAGAAAATACGAAATAGTCTCATAATTTGACAGATATACTTTCAGATCTAGAAACTATGAGTGTATTATGCATGAAATCACTTGTTGTGTGAAATTTGTGTGTCATATGACATCTTGGTTGATTTACAGAGTTTTTGATTAACCATTTTGGACATGATTTACTCAATACTCTGTTCTTCAACTAAATACAACCAACCTTAGTATCAATGAATTTTGAGCCGAACTGTTATGTCAATTTGACTGTTAAATCGAAATTGACTGTCCAGGCTCTGATACCAATTGTTAGGATCGGAGGCTCTCATGATTGTGTTTGTTTGTATGTTTTGAACAATTTGTGAATATGAAAATGTAAAGTGCAGCGGAAATGAAAACAAACTTTATAATCACAATCAAAGGAGAAAATAGTTTGATAAACAATTGCTTTTCATAGAGTCAAATGATTTACAAATCAAAGCAAAAGATTACAGATAAGCTTACAAACTAAACTCCCCCTCAGCCTGATACCCCAAGGATGGTTGCACACAAGATGAAAGGATTAGACATGAGGAGAAGAACCCGCTCAGTCAAAATCAAATGTAACAGTACAGGGTACTGTTACATTTATAGGCAAACCAAACCACTGAGGTATCTCAGCTGACGCCACCATGAAAGCGACGTCTAACAGCCTAACAACCTGTATCTACTGACCTTACACAAACACTGATGTCTAACAACTGATTGTAAATAAAATACAAAACATGAGAAAACAACTGCTTCTCGTTCCACTGTTGTAGCCTAAGCACTGATGCTCAACAACAACATCAGTGCTTTCTTCAAAGGTGATCAGTCCTTGAATGAGCAGTGTTTGTGTCTTCAGCAGCACTTAAGAGACAGCAGTAGATAGAGCACCAGAGTTTGTCTTTAGCAGTCTTTAAGATTACATCAGCAGTTGAAAAGGGCATCAGCAGTTGATTATGAGCAGCAAATAGAGACCATCAGATGTTATAACTCACTTTCAAGGGGAGAGCAAAGTGTAAACTACTGTTTATTGTGAATCCTCTGTTGTGACCTGGTTTTGGCTTTACATTATCTGTTCCTTTGTTAGGGTTCAATCCCAACAATATCAGAAACCATCTGGGTTGCTGCAACAACCAGAAATACCCATGTGGAAATAGGAGCAGATAGCAATGGATTTTGTCACTGGTTTGCCGAGAACTCAAAACGGAAACGACACCATTTGGGTGATCGTTGACCACCTCATGAAATATGCACACTTCCTCACGATCAAGGAAACGGATAAGTTCTCTCAACTCGCTGCTATGTATCTGAAAGAAGTGGTTTCTAGGCACGGGGCGCCAACCTCTATTATCTCTGACCGCGATCCGTGCTTCATATCTGAATTATGGCAGTCAATGCATAAATCATTCGGCTCACGTCTCGACATGAGCGCTGCGTATCACCCACAGATGGATGGTCAAAGTGAGCGAACCATCTAGACACTTGAAGACATGCTGCGAGCATGTGTTATTGATTTTGTAAGGGCTGTGTCACGGCCCCTGTCCCGGTTTGACCCGGTCCAGGAGCCGCGGGACAGAAACCCGTGGTATTTATTAACTGAGTTGACAGCGGGAGATTTTACAGGATCTTTTTAAAACTTGAAATGCCCGATTATTTTTATTTCATAATTCGGGATAAACCCCGTAATTTACAATAGAGGAATTTCACAAGTAAATTCCCTGATTTACAAAACATGTTTATTTATTTAACTGAGCCACTACTTCAAGCTTGTTAGTGCTCCGTAGCACTTTTCCTTGGTTCTAAGTAGTCACCTGAAACATGTTTTAAAAATATTTTATCAGCGGGGAAATACTGGTGAGTCATTCAAATTGGATAACACGACACTTAGTTATAAATTACAGCATCAGGGCGATTACAATGGCTTCTATCTTATTTTTATCTGGCGCCGTGTCACCTCCTGGTGACGATGGTCATATCACTATTGGGTCATGTCACCCAAGTAGTGATGATTATCACTGTTAGGATTTATTAGCCTAACCGTGAGAAATTAGTAATGTGCACAATACCCCACTAGCCAGTGATTCAAGATAACCATGACTTAATCCCTGTAATTATAACTTTTGAAAATGATTGGAGTATTGTAAAGCATTATTGATAAAAAGAGAATGACTCACATTGCATATTTAAACGGGCAGAGTTTAGCCTACTGATTAGCCTTGTAACCTAATTTAAATAACAATGCACACGAACTAGGTCAGTAACTAATACAGCGTTTACGATAACTCACGAGATTAAAACCCTCACAACGAATGACAAAGTGTAACACTTAAACATCCATCGAATTCACGACGAATGACAAAGTATGGCCCTAATGTGGGCAGCACTTAAACATCCATCGGATAGTTTCAATCGATCGGAGATTGAATCGTAGCAGCGATCGAGTTAATACCCTGTATCGTAGCAGCGCCTCATTAATTGAAAATATGATTTCGGACAGTAGAACTTCGTTTTTATGAAAAGATTTCGACACCACTGAACTGCTCATGATCGGATCTATTTATAGGTGAAAAATGGTTCTGTCGCGGCCCGCGTGAACCTTAAGCCGATCCTTACGCGGCCCGCGTGACCACCTAGTCTACGTGTAGGTTTGCTGGGTCACGAGTAGGGTTGTCAGGTGGATGCCATGTGGCCCGGATGCTTACCCGGTCAAATGTTGAGTTGACGCGGCCCGCGTAAGGGCCCTCTTGTGCTTTACGCGGCCCGCGAGAGGACCAAAAATATGATTTTCTTGATTTTTGATATGGATTAGGGTTTCAGGGGTCCGGGTTTTCACTTATGGGTCGTTTTGGGACATTTTTGAAGGTCCTTACATCCTCCCCACCTTATTTAAAATCTCGTCCTCGAGATTCACTGGAATAAGTGAGGATATTTTCGCTTCATTTCAGATTCTAGCTCCCAAGTATATTCGGGTCCTGTTTTTGAATCCCACTGGACTTTGACTAGCACTAGTCGCTTGTGCTTGAGAAACTTGATCTTTCTGTCTTCTATTTGCAGTGGCTTCTCAACAAATTTTAACTTTTCATTTACCTCTATATCTTGAAGAGGTACTACCAAGGATTCGTCAGATAAACATTTCTTGAGGTTGGATACATGAAACACGTCATGTACTCCAGCTAACTCTCCTGGTAATTGTAAGCGATAGGCAACTGGTCCTATTCGCTGTATTACTGGGAATGGTCCTACGTACCTTGGACTTAACTTTCCCTTTTTACCGAACCGAACTACTCCTTTCCAAGGAGAAACTTTCAAGAGTACCTTATCTCCGACTTGAAATTCCAGTGGCTTGCGTCGATTATCGGCATAATTCTTCTGGCGATCGCAAGCCGTCTTTAATCTTTCCTTGATTTGAGTGATCTTGTCGGTAGTTTCTTGCACTATTTCAGGACCTGATAATTGACTTTCTCCTATTTCTGCCCAACAGACTGGAGTTCTGCACTTTCGTCCATACAGTGCTTCAAACGGGGCAGCTTCGATGCTTGAATGATAACTATTGTTATAGGAGAATTCGATTAAGGGTAGGTGGTCATCCCAGTTTCCACCAAAATCTATTACACATGCTCTGAGCATGTCTTCTAGGGTTTGGATCGTCCTTTCACTTTGTCCGTCTGTCTGAGGATGATAGCAGTACTTAGATTTAGTCGGGTTCCCATTGCTTCCTAGAAACTTGTCCAGAAACGGGAAGTGAAACGACTATCCCTATCTGATACAATGGAGAGTGGGACTCCATGTAAAGATATTACCTCGTCTACATACAACTTTGCTAACCTTTCCATGATAAAGGTTTCCTTCATGGGTAGAAAATGAGCTGATTTGGTTAATCGATCCACAATTACCCAAATCACGTCATTACCTTTTCTGGTTTTGGGCAACTTAGTAACAAAGTCCATGGTTATAAGTTCCCATTTCCATACAAGCATTTCTAATTGTTGTAATAGACCTGAGGGTTTCTGGTGTTCTGCCTTAACTTGTGAACAAGTAAGACATTTAGAAACATATCTAGCTATGTCCTTTTTCATTCCTATCCACCAGAAATTATTCCTTAAATCTTGATACATCTTGTTGTTACCAGGATGCATGGTATACCTAGATTTATGAGCTTTCTCTAAAATCTTATTTCTTATCTCTCCTTGCTTAGGTACCCAAATTCTTTTCTTGTGGAATCTCCAAATTACATCACTTCCTTGTTCTAATTCCTTTATTCTTCCCTTCATTCCTTCAGCCTCATCCTTGATTGCTGTTTCTTGAATGTTCTTCAGCTGTTCCATTAAGTCTAATTGTAGACTTAATCTAAGAGCATGAACTCGCCGTTGTTTTTCATGATACTTACGACTTAAGGTGTGACACCTGGGTCACTACGACCATCAAACAAATACCAAATCAATGAAATATTGTGTTTCATACTTGGAATTTGTATAAATATGTGTATCGTTTGCACATATCAATTCTAGTTCGATTTCAAACTCTACCTCGCCTTCTGGAGAGAGTTATACGCTAACTGGTGCGTAAACGTAATCAGTTTAATGCGAAAAACACTCCGGAACATCAACATATGCTTAAACTACCTTAAATAACCTCTACATAACTTAGAAATAAGTTTTGAAGGCTTTGGTAAGGCAAAATCAAGTTTAATCGCTTACAGGGACTTAATTCGACAAACTGCGAAAGTATGACGATTCGTACTGGAACAGACATTCTAGAAAATGACCATAAGTTAAACATACCATAAATATCCTTTACATATCTTAGAAATAGGCTTTGAGGGGTTCGGTGTGCTAAAATAAACTTTTGGGTCATTCAGGGACTAAAAGCGTCAAAAAGTGCACAAGTTTGCATTTTCGCGCATAACTTACGTTCTGAATACATCCGGACATCCAAAAAAATTATGTAATCATTAAAATATTATGTTTTAGTGATTGGCTTGTCAAAAATTCGTTCGTCACGCAATTTGGACCATTTTTGCGTCCGTTACGACTTCCGTCGTAATTAACCGAACCACGCAATCGTACGGCCAAACGAACCGACATCCGATATATTTTTGAGCATATTTTAAGTTCCCTATACTTTAACTTTATTTTAGAGCCTTGAAATGGGGTTAACCGGGCTTAAAAGTGCTAAAATCAAGTTTTACAAGTGCAGGGACCATTTTTTAAATTTCTGGCAGATTCAATGAACCTAGTCCATTTTGAAGTGTTGATGGTTTTAACCCATGGTTTTGCAAAACCATGGGCTGGTATTCAATGAACATAGTCCATATTAGGGGCTCCCATGGTTTTAGAAAACCATGGGCACACATGTAAGGTCCAGATCAAAGCTCAGTTTTCGATGAACGATCTTAACGGTTCTTGAATTCCTATAAATACCCACCCTCACTTCCTCCCAAAGCACACTTGAATCTGATTTTGGCTCTCTAAGTTGAAGTTTATGCTTCATACCTGAGAGTAAATCGGATCAAGAGCTTGCGGGGACCTTCTGTAAGTATTCTTTCGTTCTTTTCATTCGTTTTTTGTCGTTAAAGTCAAACTGCGTTTGACTTTCTGCTTTGACCAGTTTATGGTCAACGCGAAGTTCGTTTGAACTTCATAACGTGAGCATAATCACGATGGTTATAGTCCCTAGTGACTATACCTATTGATTACCACATTATCTAGGCTCAGTGACGAGTCGTAGTTTCAGCCAAAATGCGTTTTCTCGCGTATTTTGTAACCAAACTACTCTAGGATATCAAAACCGTTTGTTTTGATATCAAAACCTGTTTTCTAACTTAACTAAACATGTTCTAGCATGTTTATATCGTCATTTTTTTAGATTTTAGATTAGTGCTTGTGTGGAGCCGAAAGTCAAGCGGACTAAACACCCGCTTAGACTTTCGAACACGACCCGTTTGGTCGATCATTAGGATCCGACCAAACATGTTAAGTGACCATAGTAGCGTAGGGAATAACCTTCCGAGGTTATACCTTATGGTCACTTAGGTTTGATTAGTCGCATGATAGGTAGTTTATATGCCTTAGGTAAATTACCAAAATGCCCTTTTTACGCCAAAATTCATTTTAAGCCTATGTAACATAATTTTTGATATCTAAACTGATTTAGCAACAATATTAGACATGCTAAGGCTAGTTAGGCATTCCGAACGCATTTTACGCGAACGACGCGTTAAAGTAGCATAAGCTACCTAAACGGGTCGTAATGGGTCGTAAGCACTTAGGTTAGGTTTCATTTTAGTATGTAGGATTTGTTAAACCATATTACACGAGTTCCCATACTCGTTTGGTTTACAAACCCTCATTCTATCTGATCCTCCGATTTAGGTCCGTTTATTAACATAGTTACCTATATTAGGTGCCGTTTGATTTCCGTGATCTCTAGCATTGTTTGGTTGTTACACAAGGACTTCTAGGCAATCTCTAGTGAGTACATAGACCCCTCTTTTACTGTTTTTCAAATGTTTTGGGGTGAAACACATGTGCCTACTTGTTACTTTCGTGCTTTCCTGTTTTCACATCATATACTTGCTATGCTCATTAGTACATTAATAGTACATGATTTACATTACATTGTTTCGCTATGTATGTTTACTTAGCATACTTAGTACATTGTTTTACTTTACATTTCTGCTATGTATGTTGACTAAGCATGCTAGCACATTGATTTACATTACATTAGTTGCATATGTTTACTCAACATATGGACACATTTTTTACATTGCATTTTGTTGCATATGCTCATCCAGCATATGAACACATTATATTACATTTTGAACCGTTTGTAACTATTTGACTATTTGAACCGTTTGTAACTATTTGACTATATTACATTGCATTTTGTTGCATATGCTCATCCAGCATATGAACACATTATATTACATTTTGAACCGTTTGTAACCATTTGATTATATGAACCGTTTGTAACTGTTGAACCGTGTGAACCGTATTTGACCATACATAAACATTTCTACAATTGTTAAACATTTCATCTTGGTGGTTGTTTGGGTAAGTGATTTAAGTAACGAGGCGACATATAATACGATAAAAACATGGTGGATACGCCGCTGGTACTTCGTATATATAAGTGCTTTTATGGTATTACATATCGTAGCGTTATTTAAACCATTTCAGTTTAGACATATTACATTTACAACACATTTTCACATAAACATCGTTTTACAAATAACTTAACTTATACAAACTCATTTTTACTTGGTTATTCGCTTAACCATACATTATTCTTTTATACATATATATCATTTGGTTTATTCATCACTTTTCAAATGATTTATGAAAGGAAACACTCAACAAGATTCATGACTACTTTTTATTAAACAGTTTCTTTAAACTCAAGTCATGAATCCTATTTTCATAAAACCTATGTATCTCACAGGCATTTTTATGCTGACGTACCTATTTTCACATGTGTTTTCAGGAGCTGTTGCATAGGATGTTTGAGACACACTTAGGCGGACCTGGGCCTTAGTGACTTAAAACAAAGCAAGAACTAGTTGAATTATGTTATGTACTCTTTGTTTCTTGTTTAAGACAATGTAACTCTCTTGTTTGATAAATAAAACGTAACTTTAATATCCATGGTTGTGAAACAATTAATTCTGTTACAACACTCCCCGACGTTTCCGCCACGTCTTGTTGTTCTACGTGGTCGATTGCCCAGTTCCCTTTTTCTTGAAATTACTACGGTTACCCATACGGAATCCCTGGGTAATCTTTTGGGCCACTTCCTTTTTCCGGTTTTCTTCTCTTGTACGTATCAGCCCGTCAGTTAGGGTGTTAGCTAATTCCACAACATCGTCAATAGTGCGAGGTCTTGTAGCTTTAACGATGTCACGGATTTCGCCAATCAATCCCCAAATATAGCGACAAATAAGTACCGGCTCTGGCGAAGCCAGGGTAGGTACCACTCTCGCATACTCGAAGAATGTCGAAGTATACCCTCGATAATCTACATCCACCATCCGGTGGTTCAGAAATTTATTCGCCATTTGTTCTTTCTCATATTCAGGGCATAATTTTCTTTCCACCAGCCACTTAAATTCTTCCCAGCTCATGGCATAGGCCACATCGCTTCCTTTGCTTGAAGTACTGTATTCCACCATTCTAGCGCCCCTTTTTTAAAAAGATGTGACGCGTACATAACCTTGTCTTCTTCAGCACATTTACTTATTTTAATCACTGCCTCGGTTTTCTCTAACCAATGCAGTGCAGCAGTCGCCCCTTCGTTGCCTGCAAATTCAACCGGTTTACAGGCAAGAAACTCCTTGTAAGTGCAACCAGGCGTTGCAGCTTTCATTTTCTTAAGGAGTGGGGCTTGCATTCCATTGTTGTTGTTATTAGTATGGTTGCCGCCTCCGTTTACACTATTACTGAAATTGTCACCGTGTGTACGTTTGCTAGGAATAATTTGTTGAGGTTCAATTGGATTTCGGGCAGCAGCAAGTATTGCTGGAATAGCATTGGTTATTCCTTGAGCAACGATATTCTCGATATCTTGCCTATTCAAAAATTGATCTTCATGGTTTTGCTCAGATTGATTCACTTCATTAACGGGCTCATTACCAGCGTGTGTTATCTGGTAATTAATTTATATAAGTAATTAGCTTAAAATAATTAATAACCAAACATAATAAAATAATTGCACATAATCACGTTAACAAGTATAGCCAAAATTGTCGATCTTTCGACGTTCGATATTTTATATCTTATAATAGGCATTCGTACAAACTGGTTATCTTACAAAAGTTTTATTTTTAAGTTATTACACATACTTATATTTTTTTATGATTATATTATTATTAAACACATATCCTACAACCACACAACCACAGTCACACCATCCTCGTCAGCTGGCATCTTAGAAACGATGTTCCCTTTCGTCGTATTTCCAAGATATTCTTTCCCCTACTTCCCTAATTCGGTTTCCCGCATCAATCAGCTTCTCGCCATAATGACGGAGTTCAGCCAGTTTTTCTGAGCTCATAGGTGAGTGTAGTGGAGGCTCCGGGTCGAACTGAGGGAAAAAGGTATTAGGGTTATTTAGGAGATTTTGAAACTGCCAGTCGGCGGTCCACCACTCTTCTAGTTCTGCTGGTAGAGGTTGGGAATGGATAATAGGATCTGGGATTTCAGGCTCTAGGTCAACTGGGAGTTGTGCTTCCACTGGGTAATTAAAAAGGTTTTCACCGGTAGGTCCGATGAGGTCATTAAGTGCCAATTTATGGTCCAGCTCCTCCCATGGTGGCATTTTCTGATCTTGCCTGGAACTTTCTCCAATTTCTATTCCCTTGCCTTTATCTTTGGGATCCTCCGTGTTTATAGCTTTCCATGTCGCTGGTTTCCTCATGCGTACACGCCTCCAGCCCACAATTCTTCTTCTCTTCTTTGGCTTTGGTTTCTCCGGAGGTTGGGTTTGAAATTCCTTAGGTTCCTCAACGTCGGCACAATAACCGGTAAAGTCTCTGGAAACTTCCACATTAACAGAATAGAGATTGAGATTCTGAAGAGCTTCAGATAATTCATTCATGCTGTTTAGCAGATATGAAGAAACACACAAAATTCTAGGTCAAAAGTTTGTAACTTGAATTTTCACATAATCACAGAATGGCAATTAGAAAATTTAGTATTAATAAAAATATGAAATATTGCGATTTATATATATATTACAAATTACAACTGAAATTCGAAATATACTAGGGATAATTTATTTTAGTCTATCTTTTCTTACTAAGTTATTTATCTAATGGCAAGTTTCTTTAAAGTTTCTGGCTTATGGATGATATGGGTGCTAGTACTGGGTCAGGGTGTTGGCAGTTAAAGGTTAACATTTACAGCTGTAGTGGCTAACATATAGAGATTTGCCCATTGTTCGTCTAATTCATCTTCCCATGGTGGGTTAGTGCCTATTTTCTGAGTTTCCTTATTAATCATCACTCCTTTTGGTTGTGACTTCTTTATTTTCTCTTGACTTTTTCTAATAATACAATTTCTTTTCTTAGGGGTAAGTGGTTTCTCAAACTGTGCCTTACGAACAAATATTCCTTCCTCAGTATTTGCTGAGAATCTTGAGGAATTTGATTGTAATGAAGTTCCCTTATCTTTTGGTGAACTATCTAATTGACGATAGATGTCCGAGATTCTTTGCTTACCCATACTGTAACTAACAAGTAGTCAGTTAAAAACACATAGTCACAAAATGGTAATTCGGAAAATTAAGTATTTTTGAATACTTAATTGGCTTAAATCAGTGGCTCTGATACCACATTTTTCTGTCACGGCCCCCGTCCCGGTTTGACCCGGTCCAGGAGCCGCGGGACAGAAACCCGTGGTATTTATTAATTGAGTTGACAGCGGAAGATTTTACAGGATCTTTTTAAAACTTGAAATGCCCGATTATTTTTATTTCATAATTCGGGATAAACTCCGTAATTTACAATAGAGGAATTTCACAAGTAAATTCCCTGATTTACAAAACATGTTTATTTATTTAACTGAGCCACTACTTCAAGCTTGTTAGTGCTCCATAGCACTTTTCCTTGGTTCTCAGTAGTCACCTGAAACATGTTTTAAAAATATTTTATCAGCGGGGAAATACTGGCGAGTCATTTAAATTGGATAAAACGACACTTAGTTATAAATTACAGCATAAGAGCGATTACAATGGCTTCTATCTTATTTTTATCTGGCGCCGTGTCACCTCCTGGTGACGATGGTCATACCACTATTGGGTCCTGTCACCCAAGTAGTGATGATTATCACTGTTAGGATTTATTAGCCTAACCGTGAGAAATTAGTAATGTGCACAATACCCCACTAGCCAGTGATTCAAGATAACCATGACTTAATCCCTGTAAATATAACTTTTGAAAATGATTGGAGTATTGTAAAGCATTATTTATAAAAAGAGAATGACTCACATTGCAGATTTAAACGGGCAGAGTTTAGCTTACTGATTAGCCTTGTAACCTAATTTAAATAACAATGCACACGAACTAGGTCAGTAACTAATACAACATTTACGATAACTCACGAGATTAAAACCCTCACAACGAATGACAAAGTGCAACACTTAAACATCCATCGAATTCACGACGAATGACAAAGTATGGCCCTAATGTGGGCAGCACTTAAACATCCAGCAGATAGTTTCACTCGATCGGACATTGAATCGTAGCAGCGATCGAGTTAATACCCTGTATCATAACAGCGCCTCACTATTTGAAAATATGATTTCGGACAGTAGAACTTCGTTTTTATGAAAAGATTTCGACACCACTGAACTGCTCATGATCGGATCTATTTATAGGTGAAAAATGGTTCTGTTGCGGCCTGCGTGAACCTTAAGTCGATCCTTACGCGGCCCGCGTGACCACCTAGTCTACGTGTAGGTTTGTTGGGTCACGAGTAGGGTTGTCAGGTGGATGCCATGTGGCCCGGACGCTTATCCGGTCAAATGTTGAGTTGACGCGGCCCGCGTAAGTGCCCTCTTGTGCTTTACGCGGCCCGCGAGAGGACCAAAAATATGATTTTCTTGATTTTTGATATGGATTAGGGTTTCAGGGGTCCGGGTTTTCACTTACGGGTCGTTTTGGGACATTTTTGAAGGTCATTACAGGCTGGGAGAAACACTTGCCGCTGATCGAGTTCTCCTACAACAACAGTTACCACACTAACATCCAGGCAGCTCCGTTTGAAGCATTGTACGGCCAAAAATGTCGTTCCCCTCTCTGTTGGGCTGAGGTGGGTGACAGCAAAGTCACAGGCCCAGAACTTATCCTTGAAACTTCTGAAAAGATTGTACAGATCAGGAACCGTATGGCAGCAGCGCGAGACCGTCAGAAAAGCTATGCTGACAAGCGTAGGAAGCTTTTGGAATTCACAGTTGGTGATCGTGTTATGTTGAAGGTCTCACCCTGGAAGGGTGTGGTGCGTTTTGGAAAACGCGGCAAGCTTAACCCTCGTTATGTTGGGCCATTTAAAATTCTGGAGCGAATTGGTAAAGTGGCCTACAAGTTGGAGTTACCTGCTGAATTAGGTAACGTCCATGATGTGTTCCATGTGTCGCAATTAAAGAAGTGTTTGTCTGATGAAACACTGGTGGCACTGTTTAAAGAGCTGAAGATCGACGATAAGTTGCAGTTTGTTGAAGAACCAATAGAAATTATGGACCGAGAGGTCAAGGTCCGTAAGCACAGCCGTATCCCGATCGTGAGAGTTCGTTGGAACTCAAGACGTGGACCGGAGTTCACATAGGAACGCGAGGATCAGATGAAGCTCAAGTACCCACATTTATTCCCAGATGACAAGTCCAAGTCTGGCAAATCTAAGTCTGGCACAACTGGTGAATTTCGGGACGAAATTCCCTTTCAAGTTGGGGATAATGTGGTACCCGCGGAAAATCCACAATCATCCTTAGTTAATGCCTTGTCGTTTTGGATTGCTTATCAAATTTTGGGACGAAATTTCTTTCAAGTTGGGGATGATGTGACAACCCGACTTTCCAAGGTCTTTCCCCGACACGTTACTTATTTCACAGCCGTGTTTTCATAATTCGTTACTTTGTAATATGTGCACCTTTGCTAGATGGTTATTAATGTTTTATTGTTTGATTAATTGTGGAAAATTTATAATTGTTTAAAGTTATAACACAACTCATGCAACCTCATGCTCACTCGACGAAACATAGGAGTTTCGCCATATCCATATTCGACGAAACACTTGGTGTTTCGTCAACCGTCTTTCGTCGAAGCCCTTGTTTCGCCGTATGGGCTTGTGGCCCAAGTAAGGCCAATGAATGAATCACTTATATTTTCCTCTTAACCGCACGTAATGTCACAATTCGCGAAACCCTAGACACTTTCTCCTCTCCCTTGTATCCGACGACAATCACCATTCTCTTGAAGTTCTTGTGTGTTCCATCTCACAACCGGTTAGTCACGATAACCTTAACCGTACGTAATGTCACAATTCGCGAAACCCTAGACACTTTCTCCTCTCCCTTGTATCCGACGACAATCACCATTCTCTTGAAGTTCTTGTGTGTTCCATCTCACAACCGGTTAGTCACGATAACCTGATTCGATCTATTTGTTATGCTGTGTGTGTAGATACCTATCATTATAAGTGAGTTTATTTGCTGAATGATTTGGTTATGATTGATGTTTGAATTGAAATCCATGAAGTTAGTGTTGTAGAGACACATCATAGGAAAACTGATGTGTGAAAACTGTAACCGGTAAATTAGTATTGGCATGTTAAAGATCCTTATAAATCTGTTGGGTGATTAAAAAAGTTGAATGGTAAGTTACTGCGTAATCCGTTAGATTAGAACCCGCACAAAAAGAATCGGATGTCTCGTATTCGGTCACATTTACTGTATGGTTTGTGGACCCTGTTGTTGTTGGTTTTTGAGCATTATGTGTATGCATAGTTTTAATTGAACTAGAACTGAATGATTAGGGTTATGATTTTGGCAATGAACTGTCAGGAAGAAGAAGGGTTCTGGCGAAACACCCTTGTCGATGAAACATATGATGTTTCGTCACCCATATTCTCGACGAAACACATGAGGTTTCGCCACCCACTACGTCGACGAAACATTTGATGTTTCGTCAGGGGTTTCGCCATCCAGAGGGTGGTTCACAATATGTTGTAGTTTAGAACAAGTGTGATAATAAACAAGTATGTGTTGATTATTATTATGACTGAGGAAAACGTGACTTGCGTATGTTAAATAACTCACGTAACTGTTAAGTGATATTACGAAACATGCACGCGGATTGTGGATTTGTATGAGTTTGTATAACTGCTATGTGCTATTCGGTGATCGCTGGTTTGATATACACTATGACTTTTATTGATACGTGAACCTTGAGAATGTGAAACTGATTATGCATATATGAATACCGTAGGCTTTGACTGATTTAGTGTGTGCGAGTAACTAATCATACCGAGCAAATCAAGGTGAGTTCACTACTCTTGAGCATGCGTCCCGGTGGTTGGGACAGTCAGTGGGTATCCCGGGGAGGGATAAGTCTTTTGGGTAAAACTGGAATGTTGGATAATACTATCACCCTATCACTCTTAAGTCCCATCTTTTTGTTACCGGAGAGGTAACAGGGTATTAGTTGGTAGCGCTACTTAGGTTTGGCACCCTCACCCCGTACCGGAGAGGACGGGTGTGAACTAATGACCCAGTCATGCCCAGTGCTTTGATAGGAGCACTGGGGAATGGGCAAAACATACATCAGGAGTCGTCTTGTTCAGTATCGAGATATTATCAACATTACTTTCGGATTTGTTAATAAACTGGAATAAACACTTGGTAACTAACGTTTTCGAAAAACCGTGACCTCACCAGTGTTGTCTGATACACTTGTTGCATGCTCGCAGGTCGTTAGGTGCTATGGATGGGAACTGGCTATCTGGATGGCTGGAGTGGTCATGGTCATGTCGCTGAAGATTGCTTGCATGTTATTTAAACACTATTACATTTGGTTTTGGGAATACCTTAAACATTATTTTGTCATTTGCTTCTGCTGAATCTGATAACTCTTGTTTGATAATTATGATTGCTTGACTTAATACACATAAACTTGGTAATGATTTATTATTGGTTCAACGTGATTGGTGGATTGGATCCTGGTACGTCGCACATCCCGCGGTGTATTCGCATGTGGTTTTTGGGGGTGTGACAAAATACACCCACCATGTTTGACGTCGATGTAGTGCCAACGCTTGTTAGTAACTCCAACAGGAAAGGACAAATCCATCTTTCTCCATTTCTGACTTGAGAGGGAAAACATCATAAACTCGTAAACTTGAGGTTCAGGAAATGACACATCCATCTTTCTCCATTTCCGACTTGAGAGGGAAAACATCATAAACTCCCAAACTTGAGGTTCAAACTCCCTAAAATGCACAAAACATGGCACCTTGATGTTCAAGATCTTGTATTCGCTTCTTTGTTTATCAAAGCCAAATAAGTAATGGATATCCCACCCTTCCCCAAATAAAGACAAATGCGCTGGATCAGGGACTTCAAAAGACTCATGCGTGCTAGGGTTAAGAACGATGGCGTAATTGGAATCCCTATAACAATGGGAACTACTAAGACATACTAACCTGGTCAAATGTTGGAGTAAGGCGGTGCGGTGGCTTGCAGTGGCGTGGGCGAACTGGAGTTTGGTGAATGGTTAGCGAGCGCCATTCTTTACACATTGATTTTGATCAGAGTATGATCTCATTGGGAGTCTAGAGAGGATCTCTTCAGGTAGGGTTAAAACCTTTCCAAAGATAAGGTAGGGTCTAAGGAGGGTAAGATGTAGACAACCTTACCTCTACCCCATAAGAACAAAAAGGCTGCTTCTAGTGAGACCATTGGCTCGATTGCAATTTTGCATCAAGCCTTAGACATAAGGCACATAACACTCAGCAATTGAGACAAATGCCGATTAGTGCATGTACCCCATTGTCTTTCGGCTATCAACGCCACCACATGATGCATGATTAACCATCCGCCTCTTTAACGTTATTTTCACGAAATCAGTAAAATAACGTTAGAACTAGTACACTTTCACTTTTTCCCCCTGAACGCCCACACATATATACATTATATGCGCATACCGCAACGAAGCCATACTATAATTTATGTCTATGGATGCAAATTCAAATAATTAACAAAAGCTTTAGTTTTCTCAATCACCAATCCTAGTCAATTATCCTATGTGTGTAAACAAGAGTTATCAAAACTCAAGAATAAATTTTACAATCATAGGGGTTTTCTGACATGCCAATATCAGTCAATCCACACAAAACATGTTTTAGCGACTTTAAGTCGAATACACATATTATTTATATATTATGAAAGGATTGTAATGAAATAAGAAAAATGAGAAGTGTGTTATCTTTCATTTATCAATCACACATATATATACAATGATGTAGTCAAATGTAACTGAAACATTATATAGTCAAATGTAACTGAAACCATGATAACTTAGGAGGAGAATTAGGAGGGATTATATCTGTATTTATAACACTCCCCCTCAGATATATATTATTATTTATTATACACAGTTAATAACATACTTCAGGATGATATTAAATAGGTACTTCAGGACCTATATAATAAAATGATACTACTAGATCAGTTGTACTGCCTCATTAAAAACCTTACTAAGAAAACCCATTGGGACAAAACTTAGTTAAGGGAAAAAGAGTACAGTGTGTATAATTCTCCCCCCGAATTCAACAAACATCTTTCAATCTACGGAGACCGATCTTGTGTGATAGTTGCTCGAAACTGTTTCTTGGTAAAGATTTTGTGAATAGGTCAGCTAAATTTTCACTTGACTTGATTTGGCAAACATCAATTCCCCTTCTTTCTGCAAGTCATATGTTGAGAAGAATTTTGGTGAAATGTGCTATGTTCGATCACCCTTGATGTAACCTTCTTTGATCTGAGCTATGCAAGCAGCATTGTCTTCATAAATACTCGTTGGCTCCTTTTTGATCTGTTCTAACCCACATGCTTCTTGTATGTGAGTAATCATTGATCTCAACCACACGCATTCTCGACCAGCTTCATATAGTGCAATTAGTTCAGCATGATTTGATGACGTTGCTGTAAGTGTTTGCTTAGTTGACTTCCAAGAAATTGTTGTGCCACCATATGTGAATACATAACCTGTTTGAGATTTTGATTTATGTGGATCTGATAGATATCCAGCATCAGCATACCCAACAAGTTGGGACTTTTGATCTTTCTGGTAGAAGAGACCTAAGTCTTGTGTCCCGTAAATATACCTGAATATGTGTTTTATTCCATTCCAGTGTCTACGTGTTGGGTTGGAACTATATCTTGTTAGTACATGTACCGAGAATGCAATATCGGGTCTCGTGTTATTTGCAAGATACATAAGGGCACCGATCGCACTTAAGTACGGTACTTCTGGACCAAGTACTTCTTCGCCTTCTTCTTGAGGGCGGTAAGGATCCTTTTGAGGATCTTGCGGTCGGACAACCATGGGTATGCTAAACGGATGAGCTTTGTCCATATTAAAACGTACTAACATCTTCTGGATGTAGTTTGACTGATGGACGAATGTACCATTTCGTAAATGCTCAAACTGCAGTCCGAGACATAATTTTGTTGTGCCAAGGTCTTTCATCTCAAATTCTCTCTTTAATATATTAGTAGTTTTTTTCTATCTCTTCAGGAGCTCCGATGATGTTTATATCATCAACGTAGACTGCTACAATAGTGAATTTTGAGAGTGATCTTTTTATAAAAACACATGGACTGATTACATCAGACTTGTATCCTTCTTTTTCAAGATATTCACTGAGCCGATTGTACCACATGCGGCCAGATTGTTTAAGACCATATAAAGATCTTTTTAGCTTTATAGCACACATGTCTCGAGGTATTGATTTTAATGCTTCGGGCATTTTTAACCCTTTAGGTATTTTCATGTAGATGTCATTTTCAAGTGTCCCGTACAAGTATGCAGTGACAACATCCATAAGTCTCATTTGAAGTCCTTCTGAGATTGCAAGGCCAATTAGAAATCTAAGGGTTATCGCATCCACTACAGGGGAATACGTTTCCTCATAATCAACTCCTGGGATTTGGGAAAACCCTTGTGCTACAAGACGTGCCTTGTATCGTATAATATCATTCTTTTCATTTCTTTTTATAGCAAACACCCATTTATAACCTACTGATTTGACGTCTATGGGTGTTCGGACTACAGGTCCGAAAACATTTCGCTTTTCAAGCGAATCTAACTCAGCCTTTACGGCCTCTTGCCATTTTGGCCAATCAATTATGTGCATGCACTCTTCTAGAGTTTTAGGTATGTAATCATTTTCATTGATTACATCTGTTGCTATAGCATATGCAAATATATCATTAACACGTGTTTCATTTCGGTTCCATATTGTACTATTTTGTACATAATTGATAGAGATCTCGTTTTCGTTTGGTACCAGTGCGTCTTCTGGATTTTCATTTTCCTCTGGAATTATATTTGTCTCTTCTGGGACATTTACCTCTTCTAGGGTTTCATTTAGTTTTCACCAACTGATTTATTCTGCTCTTTTCGTTTACGTGGGTTCTTATCTTTGGAACCTATTGGTCTCCCACGCTTTCTTTGTATGGTAATCGCTTCTGGGATTGCTTCAATTCGAGCAGGTGCATTTGATGCTGGTATATGTGACTTTGTCACCCTATTTGGGTCTGTGAATGCATCTGGTAATTCATTTGCGATTCTTTGCAAATGTATAATCTTTTGGACTTCAGATTCATATTGACCACTTCGGGGGTCGATATTTGATAATGATGATGCATTCCATGTTAACTCTTGTGTTACCAGTCTTTCTTTAGTCTTATCTCCCCCTAAGACTGGGAATACTGTCTCATTAAACTGACAGTCAGCAAAGCGTGCTGTAAACATGTCACCCATTAATGGTTCTAAATATTTAATAATAGACGGGGAGTTAAAACCGATGTAAATGCCCAGTCTTCTTTGTGGTCCCATAATGGTACGTTGTGGTGGCGATATTGGTACATATACCGCACAACCAAATATTTTGAGGTGGGACAGGTTTGGTTCTCTTCCGGAGACCAGTTGTAATGGGGAGTATTCATGATTGGAAGTTGGTCTTAATCGGATTAGTGCAGCAGCGTGTAAAATAGCATGTCCCCATGCAGAAGATGGCAATTTGCATCTCATCAGGAGAGGTCTAGCGATTATTTGTAATCGTTTAATTAATGATTCAGCTAAACCATTTTGTGTATGAACATGAGCTACTGGATGTTCAACCTTTATCCCAATCGACATACAATAATCGTTAAAAGCTTGGGATGTGAATTCTCCTGCATTATCCACTCGTATGGTTTTAATGGGATTTTCAGGGAAATGAGCTCTCAACTGTATGATTTGCGCTAATAGTCGGGCAAACGCTACATTTCGGGTAGCTAAAAGACTCACGTGTGACCATCGCGAAGAGGCATCAATTAAGACTAAGAAATAGCGAAATGGACCACAAGGAGGATGTATAGGCCCACAGATGTCCCCTTGGATTCTTTCCAAAAATGAGGGGTTTTCTTGTGTCAATTTAGTTGGTGAGGGCCGAGTAATGAGTTTTCCTAGAGAGCATGCCGCACATAATAAATCTTTTGATTGTAAGACTTTTAAATTTTTAAGAGGGTGCCCATTTGCGTTCTTAATTATTCGCCTCATCATTATGTTACCTGGGTGACCTAGTCGGTCATGCCATATTGTGAATGTGTCTTTATCTAGTAACATATGGTTACTCACCACCATGTATGCTTCAATAGGAGTAATATTTGTATAGTATAATCCAGAGGATAAAGCTTTTAGCTTTTCTACAATGGTATCTTTGCCATTTTCATTTGAAGTAATTTGTAAGTATTCAATATTATTTTCGGATGTTGTTTTGAGGTGGTAACCATTTTGTCGAATACTTTTAAAACTGAGTAAATTTCGTCTTGATTTACTAGAGTATAATGCATCATTTATAATTAGTTTAGTACCCGATGGTAATATGATGCTTGCTCTTCCAGAGCCTTCTATAAGATCACACGCACCGGAAATAGTACCCACAAGTGTCTCAGCAGGAGACAACTCAGAGAAAAATTTCTTATGTTTGAGAATAGTGTTGGTGGTACCACTATCTACGAGACATTCATCACCAATGATAGCTTTATTGGAGCTTGTAAACATATTTCCTCTGATTAATAATAAAATAAATTAATATAACGAACTACTTGCTTGAGTATGATAAATAAAAAAAAATTAACATCACAAAGATTTTAAATGAAACCATAACAATAGTTCAAACATAAAATACCATAAGAGTTTAAACAAGATCCAAACAAAGAAAAGAAACCATAGTCTTAAAAAAAACTTCACATAAAGTTCAACCATAGGATGTCACTAATTTTCAATGAAGTCAGATGCGTCTAGATGAGTGTCCAATAGTGGTGTAGGAGATGACAGATTAGGTGCATTCTCAATTAGATTTGTCTCAACATTTTTTCCTGTTTCTTTCATCATCTATTGATATGCTTCCACGAGATGTTTAGGGGTACGACATGTGCGGGACCAATGATTTGACATTCCACATTTATAACATATATTGTTTTGGCTCCCGCCAGTTCTCCCTCTAGGAGGTCGTCCCGTGTTTTGTCGGCTCGATTCGCCACCACTAGATTTAGAATTTTGAGATTCTCGTCGCCATGTATTGCTCCGTCCACGTCCACGGCCACGACCGCGACCGCCACCTCTCCCACGTCCGCTTTGATAATTTGCCGCATTTGCTTCTGGCAATGGGCTTGCACCGACGGGTCGCGCTTGATGATTTTGTAGTAGGAGCTTGTTGTTTTGCTCCGCGACCAACAAACATGATATTAATTCAGAATATTTTGTAAATTTACGTTCCCTGTATTGCTGCGACAGGAGCATGTTTGATGCATGGAACGTTGAGAAAGTTTTCTCAAGCATGTCTTCGTCGGTTATTTTTTCACCACATAATTTAAGCTCAGAGGTGATGCGGAAAAGGGCAGAGTTGTACTCGCTAACACTTTTATAATCTTGTAGCCTTAAATGAAGCCATTCATAGCGAGCTTTAGGGAGTAAGACCAGCTTCTGGTGGTCAAATCTTTCTTTGATATTTTTCCACAACTCAAGAGGGTCCTCAACAGTAAGATACTCCCTCTTCAAGTCTTCGTGAAGATGTTGACGAAGGAATATCATGGCCTTAGCCTTATCTTGAGCGGAGGTTTGATTCTCATCATTAATTGTCGCCCCTAGATTATTTGCTGTCAGATGAATTTTTGCATCAAGAGTCCATGGAAGGTAGTTATTTCCCAAGATGTCAAGTGCGACGAATTCGAGTTTTGATAAGTTCGACATTCTATATACAAATAAATATTACGTGTGAAAATTTTGTAAAATAAAGGATTAGCAGGTGTAGAGTTGGATTAATTTAATTTTATTTTGATATAAAATTTGTTTTAAACCATATATAAATTACATATTTAATCGAAACTAAGTGTAAAATTAAATATTTGATTAAAAAAATATAGTACTTATATAAAAAATATATAAGGATGCTAACAAAGAAAGAAACTGGTGTACAGATACATTAATATAAAAACCATACTAATCTATTACTATTTATTCTTGGTTAGCAAATTATTAGGTAACTGATAAATTTCAATTATACTAATCTATTACTATTTATTCTTGGTTAGCAAATTATTAGGTAACTGATAAATTTCAATATACTAATCTATTACTACTTATTCTTGGTTAGCAAATTATTAGGTAACTGTAACTGATAAATTTCAATTTAAAAAAAATAAAAAAATATAGAAAAGAAAGTATATTACGTGTCATCTTTGGATCATATGTAGAGAAATGAGATCTGAGTCATTGAAAATAATATAATATAAAATATGATGATATGGATATAAAATAGGATGATATGGATATAAATCCTCCAACAAAATAAAGCACAACCCCAAAACAAGCAAATATGTCTCCTGTGTAAAACGTGTCCCCGAAAAAAAAAAAAAAAAAAACTCTAATCGTTTCATCTTCTAGTTCCGATATGGACGATTGTAGACCGTAACTGCCGCGAAAAACTCGCTAATGGTTGTTGTGCGGCTGGAAAAAACGGTGGTTACTACTAGATGCATCTCGTAATTCATTTCGACAAGAAGTATTGACACTGGCGGTGGTGTTTCAGCTCCGGCAGCCGGCGGAGCAAGGATCTTTTTCACTCCGGTAAGCCTGGTCGATTTACCTTGAAATACGATGGTGGGTGTTCAGATCTGGTACTTACCGAGGTCCTATACTTCAGATCTGAGACGAAGACGACAACAACGGTGTGTTGAAGGCGGTGACGGTGATGGGTGTTCAGGAACGGCGATGGTGGGTGTTCGGGGAAAACAAAGATGGAGGGTTTTTTTTTTTTCAGTCAAGATGTTTTGGAAAAAGGCTGATTTTGGTTGTTTGGAAGTTGAAGATGACAAGCCTCTGAAAAGAGTTGGTGATGATGAATACTGATTGTTTGATAGAGATGAGTTGTGTTTGTCTGTTCTACATGTTGATATAAATTAACCGACACTAAGGGGTCTCCGGTAAGGGTTTCAACGACCAAAAATTGGAGTCTATATACATATCTAAACACCTTATTAGAAATGGCTTTAAATTATCTATACATTTAACAAATACTGAAAAGATCGAGATTAGAAGCCGATAAATATCAGATCTAAAAAGTGATTGTTTCTTTTATGTTGTCTATGCCCTATTGCAATACGTATTCAATCCTAGCCTAAAACGATTTGGGTGTGCAAAAGAGCATATATCATCCAAATAATTTAAAAAAAAAAACACAGGATATTAAGGGTTGTTACATACCTGAATGGGTGAATCTGAAAAAAAAAAACCCGAACGTATGTTGGAAAAAGTGGCGTTAAGGACAGCAACCAGCCAACCACCAAATTAGAGAATGAGAGATCTTCAACAATCAAATATAGAGCAGAGGTGCTGATAACGTGTAATGAAATAAGAAAAATGAGAAGTGTGTTATCTTTCATTTATCAATCACACATATATATACAATGATATAGTCAAATGTAACTGAAACATTATGTAGTCAAATGTAACTGAAACATTATATAGTCAAATGTAACTGAAACCATGATAACTTAGGAGGAGAATTAGGAGGGATTATATCTGTATTTATAGCAAGGATAAAATAATTCGGTTACTTATAACAACTTGTTTTACTAAATATGATTAGTTGCATGAAAGATGTGTGGTCGTGCCCATGGCTTTATAGCCTAGTGGCATCTTGGTGGTGGGATAATGCTTTGGGACCAATAGGTCCTGGGTTCGATTCCCACAAGGGGGGTTTTCTCATGTTTATTGGGTTTCCTCCTGAACTGGTGTGGCATTATGCCTAGTGGAGATGGATATGATCGGGTGGTTTCTCTGGTGGCACGATGATACTCCAGTGGTCCGTCAGTGATCCAAATTTGCCGTTCAAAAAAAAAAAAAAAAGATGTGTGGTCGTTGCTAACTTTTTAAATTGTGTATAATTTGAGTTAGTGGTGTAAACGGGTGAAGCCAAACTCAACTCATTTATAATCTATACAACTATATTTTTATTATAATCATTTACATATATATTTATATTTGTAATTTTATATATATAATATAATATGTATTATTTAAATATTTGTTCATATATTTATACATATTAACCATTATTATATACATTTAATGTATTAATATATATATATATATAGGTGATGGATCTTGAGAAAACTAGTTTAAATGAGAAAACTAAAAAACTAACTAAAAAAGCCTAAAAAACATACCAATTTTTTTAAATTTTTATAAAAAAATCGCATGTTTTTATGCATGGAAAAGAATTTTCAAAAAAAAAAAAAATTTTTTTTTGTTGTATTGAACATGTGCACTATTACGGATATAGTGCACATGTGTAGTACACATATAATGCACATGTGCAGTACAACAAAAAAATTTTGAAATTTTTTTATATATAAAAAATAGGGATTTTTTTATAAAAAATTGTAAAAAAAAATTGGTATGTCATTTAGCTTTTTTTTTAGGTTTTTTTAGTTAGTTTTCTAATTTTCTCATTTATATGTAGTTTTCTCATGATCCTCTCCCTATATATATACATATATAGAATCGCTAAAATGAAAACCATCATCAGTTGCGAGAACCACGAGAACCATTGTCCACCAATCAGATAATGACAACTAAAAGGGTAATATAGTCATTTAATCAAAACCATCAAATCATCTCTCTCTCCTCTTAAAGTTTGACTAACCATCAAACAATCAAATCATTTTCTCTCTCTCAAATTTAAATCACCTCCTTTTCATCTCTCTCTCAATTTTTTGTAAAAAAATCTTTCTAAAAGAATAAAGTTTTCGTATAAATTTATGTTCTTTGCAAAAACAATTTGTAAAAAAAACTTGTAAAATTTTTTTTTGTAAAAAAAAGTTAAAAACAGAAAAAAAAGTTTTCGTAAAAAAACATAAAAAACTTTAAAAACATGTGTAAAAAAAAGTTTTTTTAAAAAAAGGTTAAAACCGTAAAAATGTTTTCATATAAATTTTTTTTCTTTGTAAAAAAGTTTTTGTATAAATTTTTTTTGTAAAAAAGTTTCTTGTAAAAAAGTTTTTGTAAAAAAAGTTTAAAAGCGTAAAAAAAGTTTTCATAAAAAAAGTTTAAAATCGTAAAAAAAGTTTAAAAACGGGTGTGTAAAAAACGGCGCGAAAATAAAAACGGGGCGTAAAAAACGGGACGTAAAAAAACGGCCCGTAAAAAACGAGGCGTAAAAAACGGCTAATAAAAAACGGGTGATAAAACGGCGGGTAAATACGGGATGTAAAAACGGGACGTAAAAACGGGGTGTAAAAAACGACGTTAAAAATGGCGCGTAAAACTAGGAGTAAAAAAAGCGGTGCGTTAAAAAACCGGGCGAAAAGACGGCATGCAAAAACGGGGCGTAAAGCTGCCCGTAAAAAAACCGCGCGTAAAAACGTGGCGTAAAAACGTTTTTGTGTAAAAAAAAACTGATTTTAAAATTTTGTTTAATAAAAAAATATGATTTTTAATAAAAATCAATTAATGTATTGAGACAAAAAAAAGGTAATAAAAACAATAAATATAATAAGACAAAAAAAGCAAATTTACTTAAATACCCTTTTGACATTAAAATATTAAAAACATAATAAGATAAAAAAAAAATTTTAATGGTTTAATTACTTTTAATCTCATCCATCCATTTCCAAGATCTAATGGTTGAAAAGTGGTTCTCACGGTTTTCGCAACTGGAAGAGGTTTTCATTTTAGCGGTCACCATTAGATCTTGGAGATAGATGGATGAGATTAAAAGTAATTAAAACTAGTATTAAATCTTTTTTGTCTTATTCTGTTTTTAATGTCAAAAGGGAAGTTTAGTAAATTACTTTTTTTTGTCTTATTTGTAATTCATGTTTTTACTACTATTTTGTCTCATTATATTAATTGTTTTTGTTATAAAAAGATTTTTTTTATTTAAAAACATTTTAAAATCATTTTTTTTTTTGCAAAAAAACAATCTTTTTAAAGATTTTTTACAAAAAAAACGTTTTTACGAGCTGTTTATTTTACGCGCCGTTTTACGACCGTTTTTTACGCACCCTTTTTTACGCCCCCTTTTTTACGCCCCATTTTTACGCCCCTTTTTTACACGCCGTTTTTACGCCTCGTTTTTAATGCGCCGTTTTTTTACACGCCGTTTTTACTCGCCGATTTTTTTACGCGCCATGTTTTTTTACACCCCGTGTTTTTTACTCGCCGTTGTTTCACGCGTCGTGTTTTTTTACGGACAACGTTTTTTTTTACAAAAAACTTTTTTTTCGAAAAATTTTTTTTTTACGACAGACGTTTTTTACGAACGACTTTTTTTACTAAAGTAAAAACGAGGCGTAAAAAAGTCGGGTGATAAAACGGCGCGTAAAAACGGGCGTAAAAAACGGCGCGTAAAAAAATCGGGCAAAAAAACGGCACGCAAAAAAGGGGGCTTAAAACGGCCGTAAAAAACTGCGCGTACAAACGGGGCGTAAAAAACCGGCTCGTAAAAACGTTTTTTTTAAATCTTGAAAAAAATATGATTTTAAAATTTTGTTTAATAAAAAAATTTTATTTTTTAATAAAAAACAATAAATGTAATGAGACAAAAAAGATAATAAAACAATAAATATAATAAGACAAAAAAAAGTGAATTATGAGAGAAGAGAGAGAAACTGGTTGATGTTGTTGATGTGTGATGAAGAGAGAAGACTTTAAAAGAGATTTGATATATTGAGTAAATTACTATATTACCCTTTATGTTTTAAAATAATAGTGCATATGTGTCATAGTCTCTGATTGGTGGAGGGAGTTCTCGCGCTCGCAACTGTGGATGGTTTTCAGTTTAGCAGTCCCATATATATATATATATATATATATATATATATATATATATATAGGATAATGATCATGTGAGAAGTAGTAGGCTAATTGAGAAACTTGAGAAGGATTCTGAACCACACATTTTCCCTAAGAAAAAAAATGCAAAAAAATGTAAAAAAATGCAATTTTTTTTGGGAAAAATCGGAGCTTTTTATTTAAGGTTTTGTTTTTTTTAAATCTTTTTTTTTTTGGGATTTATACACATGTGTATATTGTCTAATATACATATATGTATATACATGTTTAAAATTGAAAAATAAGCGTTGCTCAAGAAAAACTCTCTACGTCAAGACCTCAGGTGACTAAGCTTTTCTTCCATTCTCTAATACTAACAAGAGAAAATGAGTGTTCAAGAACTGATCAAGCTTATTTTTAAATCCACAATTGCATCATTTTTGTTGGAAATAATAACCGACTAGTATTGCCCGTTACCTATATTTCAGGACTCTTTCTTTTTCACGCAAACAACTTGAACAAATGAAATACATTCTCCTAAGGGCCATTAAAACTGAAAACCCCTTAGGTTGGGATGTCGTTACATGGAACTGGGCACGAGAGTATCATTGTCATTGCATCTGGTTGAAGATGACACTAAATAGAGCAAGTATATGGCCCTTTGTAGTTTATTTTACTCTAAGCTTCTCAACTTTGCTACAAGTACATGGCCCTTGGTATCTTTTCTTGTATACATTGAACAACATTTATTCGCACACATATATGCATGCATATGACTGTTATTGATTTATAATTGGAACACCAACCTGATGGGGATGTGCCTGAAGCTAGTACTGATGAGAAATCGCTTATGCTGGAATATCTCAATAAATCTACTATGTAGTCTTTGTAATCACCAGTTCAGTCAGATTTGGAGTGGGTATCTTATGTTCAAACACTGATTTTTGTCTGTCTCGTGGAATCCCTACTTTGAAGGTTATAAACCCTTAATCCACTATTGTTGCAAGACATTACAATAACACAGGGGCTTTACTTCTGGTAATTTTCGCTAATGAATCTCTTAAACTTAATTGTCTACTTTGATATTCTTAAAGACTTAGTTGATTCTTCAAAAGTACAAACTTACTTTTTCTAAAGGAAAAATTACAAGTTCTGTCATTTATCTTAATACCATATATCAGGCGGTGTCCTTTTCAACGAATGTTGACAAGTTTTGCACTTTACAAAGAATTTTGTTGCACGTTTTGTCCTTTACACCCAACTCAGCTAAAAAAGTCCGTTAAGTCTAGTCACGTGATACGCACACGAGGGTAAAACAGTCTTTCCTCATTCTCTCTCTACTCCTCTCTTCCTACCACCCCCACCTATCCACCACTTTCAACACCCCCACAATAAACCTAAATCAATAAATCAAAACCCACAATGCATTAATCAAACCCAGAAATTAAACTAAACTAAATCAAATAAAACAAATGAATCAAAATTACCTCATTGCAATTATCACCACAAATATCATCTGACTTTTTAGAGCAATAACGAGAACCCCCTTCAGCCAAGGCACAAACTTTATTAGAAATTTTCAACAAAGCAGACGTCATTTGAATCTTGAACACCCAACCAAACAGATTACCTAAATGAATGAATGAAACAATGAAAGAACTTTTTGACCTCAAGATCTCAAAGATGATAACCCTAGATCTTTGGCCGCACAAGAAAAGAAATGAAAAAATTTGGTTTTTAGATACAAACAAAAAAACCCAAATGGGGGAGAGAGAGCAGCATAGGGGATGTGGAAAAAGTTATGGTGAGGTGTTGTTTCTCTCTCTAGAAATGGGTTTCTCTATCTAGAAATTAAAAAACCCTATGTGTGTGTGTGTAAGTTTCTTATTAGGGTAACGTGCGGCGGCGACAAAGGTGTTTGTGGTTGTTTTTTAACAAGAAATCAGGAGTGATGACTCCTATGGGTTCGGATTGGCGAATTTCAGAAGATTTTAAAGATGTTGGTCGTTGTTTAAGGTTTGAGGCGGTGGTTTGGGGTTTTAGGGTTGGTGGTGGATGGTTGCAGGGAGGAGGGACAGTGGTGGATAGGTGGTGGTAGATGGGTGGAGTTGGGTTTTTAGAAAGAGAGAGAGTTTGGGTGTCTGGTTTGTAGAGAGAGAAAGGATAGGGTGGGTGGGTGGGAAGGGGAGAATGGGGTTATGTATTTAATAAAAAACTTTATTTATATATTAGGATGTGAAAATACTAAAATACCCTTATATGGGGTCCACATGTCCAAACTTAACAGACTTTTTTAACTGAGTTAGGTGTAAAGGACAAAACGTGCAAAATTCTCTGTAAAGTGCAAAACTTGTCAACATTTATTGAATAGGACACCGCCTGAGTATTAAGATAAAGGACAAAACTTGTAATTTTTCCTTTTCTAAATCATACATATGTGTATTTTAAACATGCCCTTACTTTATTTAATACAACAAAACTGGGTGACATGTTTTATATATACAAGCCATAGTTATCAAAAAAATGCTCGCTTTTCCCGCCTAGATAAAAAAAAGCCACATGATTTTTTTAGAAATCCTATCTTATATATACACCAGATTACAAGTATTTATTTATTTATTTTGGAAATCATATCTCAACCAAATCAAAACTTATTACTTATATATTTAAAAAAATATATTTGAATTTTGAAAAAGTTAAGATATCATATCTTTTTATTCAAAAGTTATATTGATATAACAATATTCTGATAAACAAACGTTCATAATAATCTTCTGCACTTTTTATTTGCCGGCAAAACATACAATAATACTATAGGTATTCTTCAACCTTATGAGGATTCTACACTATATTCAACCATTCTCAATTTTAATAAATTATTTATGACTTATTTCTTATGTATTTATCATTTAAATTTTGATTCATATTCTCTAGGAAATTTGGTATTGGGATATTTTGGTGATTCATAATGATTTTGATTTATGGTATTTGAAGAAAGTGTTCTTTTCAATACATAATATTATCTTTTAATCTTCATATTTGCTTGCGTTTTTTTCTCAAGCCCCGCTTTTTTTGCGCTTCTCGCCTAGGCTACAGGCACGGCTTATGTGCCTAGTGTGCGCCTAGCGCATTTGATAACTATGATACACGCTAGGTGACTAACTACAAAAATCATTTACTATAAAAAAATTCAAAAATTTTAAAAAATCAATTGTTCCAGCAAAAAAAAATCCCATGAAAAATTAACTTCAAATGTAAAAATATTTACATCGCCGTAAACAAAACTTACATCAGGCGTAACTATCGACTCGATATTATTTTTTGTTTATTGTTTTTACAGTTGTGTTTATAACGTTTTCATCTACGTTTGTGCAAAAAATGGTTGCCCAACTCCCGCGAGAAGTAGGAGTTCTCACTGTGGTGGTTCTTAATTGAACCGAATCCTATATATATAGGCTGCCTAGGAAGCACTTTCAAGAGTTGTTGGTTCAGTTCCTAATATAAATTAGTTGGTGATGTTTCAACCATAGCTTTCAAAGGCGCAAGGCACACTTGGTGAGTCCCGGGCCTAGACGCAAAATGCTTAAAAAGCTAGGGGTCCAAGATAAGCATGGCGCATAGCATAAACACACTGAAGAAACACTGACCTTTGCGGTAGTATCCAACTAGGACTTCAACTCTCAGTGACCCGAACGGTTAGCTGCAAAACAGAACACCGTTAGGACTCGTTACAGGAATGGGGTTATTCATGTAACCACCCTCCGGCGTGAGAATAAGTCTCGGTTTTGGGAGTAAAAGAGAAGGTGTAGAGAAGAGAGTAAAGCAAGAGCAAGATGAATCATACCTTTGATGTTTACCCCTATTTATAGTTTACCATTAGGGTTTCCTTAACCTAGGATGGGTTCCGATCGATTAGGGATCTTCGTGATCATCCCAAAAAGTTGGGGATTTAGTTACGTGATTTATCCATGCAAGATGGAATGTTCTAGAATAAATGTCTATGATTATTTATTTATAATAAAATAATAGGTAATGACCGGGTCGGGTTAGCCGATTCGGGTCATACCTCGTCATGTCCCCCCAGTCCGAAGTTATGAAATGCATTTCATGAAATCGAACTAAAAAAGGAAAAGTCAACCTATCCTGATTAGGGCAAGTTTAAACAATTGGAGTACCGTTGTATATTTTGAAAAAGTGACGGCGATGGGATAGGGTGTGACAGTTAAATCATCATTAGGATTACAACTGCACCCACCCTGTTCTGACACGTGTTCCCGTCCTTTCATCTTTCCAAATTTGAAAAGTTGCCTTCTTATAAATGGTGCCCCTATTCTAGAATTTTGAATTTCACTCCCTTTCGTGCTCATAACCCTTTCTTTCCATTATTTGTTTCGAAAAATGGCTTCTAAGACCGGAGAATCCTCTTCCGCTGCCCCAACTGGCTCTGATGCCCTGTTCTGCAAATGGGGAGTTGTGTCATACAACAATCTTATGCAAGATTATGGCATTAGGGCTGAATGGAATCCAGTGTTGCCATAAAAAACGGATATGGCATTCCCGTTAAAAAAGGGGAAAATCACATTGTTCAGTGATTTTTTCAAATTTTGTAACTTCCGATTGCCCATTACCAAATTTTGCAAGTTGGTTCTTGACCATTATCGCATCCATATTTCCCAATTGCATCCACTGGGTTGGTGAAACTCCGACAGTTCGAATTCGCTTGTGCTGCCCTAGGCCACATTCCTGAACTTATCGTTTTTAGGGCTTTCTTCACTCTTGTGTGGAAATCTCCTTTTTTTACCTTTGATCAGAGAGATACCGATGTGTCGTGTTTGAGGGATATTCCTACCAGTTTCAGGGATAAAGACTGGAAAAAGAAATTTTTCTATATTGATGCTGGTGTGATTCCTGGCGAGATGCACTGGAAGGATATGGGACCGAAAGATAAGGTTAAAGATGATAGCCCTCCAGAAGATGCTTACATGGAAAACGCCCTGTACACGAGGCTGTGTGGTCGCCCTTTTGAGTGTACAGTAATCCCTGAAGGGGCCTTAGTGATGGCAGGGATGAGCCTGCTATGGCGAGACATCAAAAAGTATCCCTCGTTCCGGAGAGATGATGAAGGTACACACGTTTTTTGCCTGCTATTTATTTTGTTAATTACAAAATAACATGTATGCCTCCCGCAGGGGAATGGAACTTGTTTGACTTTGCCGACCCCTCATGGCACACTGCGTTGAAAGCCGAGGACCGCGTACTTGGTGAACAGGAGCTGAATGTGCTACAGGTTCACTTAGAGCAGTTTATGTTGCCCGCTGTACCTGCAAACCCTGCTGTATATATTTCCCCTTCCCCCCAGTGGGGGAGGTAGTGTTGCCGCTCCGGAGAAGAAACCAACCCGGATAAAGTCACCGGGAGGAAATACATGGCAGCTGGTGCGACCACTTCTTCCGCTGGTGGGGCGGCATTCACCAGGGTTGATACCTCTACTACTGCTGAGATAACAAGCCCCACTCATGTGGCGAAGAAGCGAAAAACGTTTGTTGCTCCTACTCTAACCGCGTTCGAGGCTATGCAAGCCGCCTATGCCCTACCGCTTGGTATGCACTTTTTACTTTCAAATGTTATTATGAATTATGAGCTTCATGTTACTGAAACTTATCTTTAACACAGGTACTACTGGTGGGGTTCAAACTAAAAATGTGACACCCACCCCCTTGTCATCTGTGGGGGTAGTGCTTCCCATTACTGGCGGCAGCAGCCTTTCAGAGCTTATATCTCAGGCGACTATTACCGCCGCTGTTAGTTGTGCCATGCTGCCGCCTATGCTTACCGCTGCTGTAACTGTAACAGCTAGTCCAATTTCCACGCCCCTGACCTCCAGTGTCGCTCCTTCCTTTTTGTTTGATTATCCATTAAGCATATTTTCTGCTACCGGGAAAGAGGTACCCGCTGTGTCCCTTACTCACGAGGCGACTAGTGCTGGAGGTCCTGATGCTAGCGATGCTGGGGGGTCCAGCAGTGGCATTGCTGATGATGGGGCCCGCTTGGGTGATGACCTTTATTTGCCTACTATCAACTGGGATCCCAGTGCTCGAGATAAACGCTACCAGCCCCAGTGGAAAATTGCAGAGTCTTCTAGGCTGATCTTCCCCCAAGTGGTTCAGCACTGGGTAAAGTTTCCAGGTTTTTCGGGCGGTACTGGATTCCGGGATGTCCTGGATGGTAGGGTCCACTATAGTTTCTCCATCAGGGATTTTGGCCAAGAAGTCGGCGATCACCTGTCCTTTGACTGTTGTTCATTTTCGATATTCGATATCCAAAGCTCCTAATTCAATCGCCCATTTGGCCAATCTTCCGGAGATTTCTGGTTTGTGCAAAATTTGTTGCAGCGGGTAATTCGTCAAGACCTGTACGCAGTGTGCTTGAAAATACCTTCGCAATCGCCGAGTGGCATGAACCAGTGCTAGTACCAACTTTTCCAGGGTTGGATACCGCGTTTCGGGTCCCGCCAACACCCGGCTGATGTAATATATGGGTGTTTGCTTCCCATCTCTTTCCACCATGAGTACCGCGCTTACCGCATTATGGGCTGCTGCCAAATACATTTTAAGCACTTCGTTAGGGAAATGCGTTTTCATCATGGGTAATTTCTCGATGAAGCGTTTCATGTTTTGTAGGGCTTCTTCCGCTTCACCGGTCCATTTGAAATTCTTCTTGTTGAGGCAATCTTTTAGCGTTTTTATGAATGGCAAAGATCTTTCGGCATGCCTTGCTAAGAATCTGTTTATAGCCACTAAACGCCCGTTTAACGCTTGCGCTTTTTTCAAAGTCCTGGGAGAGGGAATCCGCGTTATGGCGGCTACCTTTTCTGGGTTAGCTTTAAAGCCGTCCCGGGTGACTACCACGCCCAAGAACTTTCCTTCTTCTACCCCGAAAGAACATTTCTTGGGGTTGAGTTTGATATTGTATTCTCTGAGCCTTTGGAAAGTTTCTTCAATGTCTTCCAGCATTTGTTTTTCTTCCCTACTCTTGATCACCAGATCATCAACATATACTTCTAAATTTCTGCCGATTTGTGTTTCTAAGGCTTTGTCCATGAGTCGCTGGTAAGTGGCCCCGGCGTTTCGTAAGCCGAAAGGCATCTTAGTGTAACAAAAGATGCCTACGTCGGCGTGAAACGTCGTTTTTTCTTCGTCTTCCTTGGACATCTTGATCTGGTGATGCCCTTTATAGGCGTCTAAAAAGCACTTATACCTATAAGGGATCAGGGAGTCAACCTTGAAATCCATCTCGGGCAGTGGGTATGCGTCTTTGGGGCATGCTTTGTTCAGGTCTTTGAAATCAATGCACATCCGCCATGTGCCGTCGGGTTTCTTTACCATCACAGGGTTTGATACCCATGTATGATATTGTGTCTCTCTGAGGATTCCGGCTTCCACTAACTTTCGTACTTCTCTGACAACTGCTGCCTTTCGATCCGGAGCCATACTACGCTTACCCTGCGCGACTGGTTTAATGCCTGGGAGTGTTGCTAGCTTGTGTTCTGCCTTATCGCGGGGTATTCCCGTCATGTCAGAATGTTCGAAAGCAAAGATATCAACATTCCTTCTCAGCAGCTGTTTCAAATCGTTTTTAACCTCAGGGGAGAGGTTGTCTCATATCGTAACTGTCTGATCTGGATGGCGTGTGCTTAATACCCATCTTTCCGGGCCGATGGCCCCGGTAGGTCCTTGGCGACATCTTTTGGTGTTCAGTATCTCCCCTAGTTTGTCACAAAATACCGTTGCAACACCCCGCGGGGTAGGAAACTTCATGAAACCTCACGCTGTGGAGACTATAGCGTCCAATTTTCCTAGGGTGAACCTTCCAATGATCACATTGTGGTATGACTCAGCACGTACCATGAGGAATGTTAGAAGTATGGTTCTTTCCCGGGGCTCTTGTCCGAATGTGACTGGAAAGGTAATCTGACCAATAGGGTCAACCTTTTCCCCTGTGAAACCTTTAATGGGGGTGTGCACCGACTCAAACAGCCTTTTGTCTTCTGGTTGCATTCTATTGAAACAGTGTTCATAGATAATATCTTCTGAACTCCCGGTATCTACCAGGATCCTTCTCATGTGATAATCCCCTACTGCGGCGGATATGATCAGCGCATCCGTGGTGAGGTGCAAATCTTCCAAGCGAGGCTCGATGGTCATGGTCGCTAATATCCAGGGTTCAAACGTGGAGAAACTCCGTTTTTCCCCTTTCCCTTTATCCGCGTATACCATATTTAGCTCTCGCGGTCTTTTACCCGCTGCCTTATCGTTTTCTTCCTTAACCGGGGGGGGGGGGGGGGGGGGCTTCTTGACATCCCTCACTAGATGTGCCAATTTACCCGCTTTCACGAAGTATTCAATCTGCTTCTTTAGCTGGAAGCAGTCGTTTGTATCGTGGTCGCTCCCTTTGTGGTACTCACAATATTTACTTGTATCTTTGTTGGGGTTGTCTTTCAGCGGCTTTGGAGGATTAAACTTGAGGTTCTCTGAAGCTAGGATCTCTGCTGGTGTCTTGCTCAGGTTGGGGTAGTCAGATCGCGGTTTCGAGGACTCATTCCTTGAATAGGCGTTTCTGGATCTGTCATACCGTGAGTCCGTCCTGTCATTCCTTTGGTATCGGTCTCCTCTACCCTTACCTTTAGAACCTCGCTGCTCCCTATCTTCTTGGTTTTTCAGAGCCTCCTTCTTCCTATTGGTCGCGTAACTGGCGGCTACGGCCTTTTCTTGTATAACGTACACTTTAGCTATCCTCAGTATTTCATCGATGGTGGGAGGTACGCCATCCCTTCCATGAAGTGTTCTTAACAACTCGTCGTCGTTTACTCCTTGTAGGAAAGCTCCACACGCTAGATCATTCGCTACACCCGGGATTGCCAGGATTTCTTTGTTGAATCTAACAATAAAATTTTCCACCATTTCATTGTCTCGCCGGCGGATATGGAGGAGCTCGTTCTGATCCTTCGTGTACCTGCGCTGCTGGCTGAATTGCAAGATGAATTTGGACTCTGGATCTTCGAAACTGTCAATTTCCCCAATGGGCAGACTGTCCCACCAGACCCGAGCCGCGCCTACCAGCGTTTGCATAAACATTTTGCACCAGAGGGGCATAGGCCAACAGGCTACCTCCCCTGCGCTTTTGAATAGATTAAGATGGTCATCAGGGTCACCTAGACCATCATATTTGCCTACGGTTTGAGGCATCTTGGGTTTTTCCTTGATAGGAGCTTCCGCTATTCTTCTGGTGAACTTGGATTTGAAAGTTGCATCCACTGGCTTGTAAGGTCTAGTGAGTTCGTCTTCTTCTACATTGATGGGTTGTACCGGAGGGATGACCCCGCTCTGGCTTATGCCCTGAGTGGCAGAGGGTTGAGCCGAAGTGACGTTTAGCATGGAACTGGGGCCTCTGCCTGGAGAAAATCTAGGTCTGGATGTCTTTCCTCTGTCATAAGCCGGTTTCGCTGTTGGCGGGGTTTGAGCGTAAACCGGTTGTGACGTTGGAAAGGTCCACCAAGGTTGCATGTAGGCCGCGTATGGCGATTGTTGTGTATGGCCTTGTGTGGCTCCCTGGGGTGTGTACATTGAATTACCGTATGGGGGTAAATACCCATATGGGGGTGCGTAATAGTACCCGAGGAAATAAGCTTGATTTCCCGGCGTGACTGGAGCGTTCATAATTCCTGCTGGCATGACCACTGGTTGGTGAGGTGGCGTAGACAGTGCCGCTGTTAGTGCTGCAGAATACAAGGGCGGCATGGCGTATGTAACTGAAAGTTGGTAATACTGAGGCATGCTCGCCTGTGGTATAACTGGCATAGAGTTAAAACGTGATATTTGTGCACTAGTGGTTGCCACTGGGGTGAACATGTTAACGCCGGTTACACTTGGTTCAACCGACTGTAACCGCAGAGAAGTGTAGGAAAACAAATCTGCCGCTGTGGTCCCAGAAGAGGCGGCGGTAATGCCTATAAAACCTGGTGGTGGTCCTTCTGCCTCGAACTCCAGGTCAAGCGACCTGGTGACAGCCGGTGAGGCCGGCACGGTGGTGACAGGGCCTGCTCCTGACACCGGATTATTGTCTATCATTGCTTGGCTTGGGGTGACTGCTACGTTCTGATCACTTGCCATCGGGTTCAATCTAATTGTTACCGAAAAGGTCCCACGGATGGCGACAATGAAGAAACACTGACCTTTGCGGTAGTATCCAACTAGGACTTCAACTCTCAGTGGCCTGAACGGTTAGCTGCAAAACAGAACACCGTTAGGACTCGTTACAGGAATGGGGTTATTCCTGTAACCACCCTCCGACGTGAGAATAAGTCTCGGTTTTGGGAGTAAAAGAGAAGGTGTAGAGAAGAGAGTAAAGCAAGAGCAAGATGAATCATACCTTTGATGTTTACCCCTATTTATAGTTTACCATTAGGGTTTCCTTAACCTAGGATGGGTTTCGATCGATTAGGGATCTTCGCGATCTTCCCAAAAAGTTGGGGATTTAGTTACGTGATTTATCCATGCAAGATGGAATGTTCTAGAATAAATGTCTATGATTATTTATTTATAATAAAATAATAGGTAATGACCGGGTCGGGTTAGCCGATTCTGGTCATACCTCGTCACACACCATTGTTTAGTATTAGTGTGTACAATTAGTTTCTATCGTTGTATTATATATAGGTATGTATGGAGTTGTTTAGTTGAGGAGGTTAGGTGGTTATGTTAGTTAGTCTCCTCTATATATACATGTTGTATTCCTCATTTACAAGTTTAGTGAAATCATAATGATTTGTGCTTGATCCATTTCTTTATGGTATCAGAGCTACACATCATCAGTTCTGTTATAACTGCCACCAGTTAGTTAGATCTCCAACAACTTTTTCCGGCCAAGCTCATCCCTCCGATCATCTTCTTCGTTTCTCCTATCAACTTTCTGAGCCTCTTTTCATCTTATTTCTTCTGTCTTCATAATCCCCTTGTTGTCTTCATTTATGGAGACCTCTTCAAACTCGAATTTCTCTTCAAACAAGACCGATTTCATTTCAAATTCTACACAAATCTTACCAAATATCACCAGTTTCATGCCGGTAGAACTTGATAACGATAATTTTCTGAACCGGCAACATTAAGCTCTCAACATCTTAAGAACTGTAGGCCTTATTCACTTTCTAAATCGAGAGATTGCTCCTCCTGAAGATATTGATGCAAGAGAGATCTGTGAGATCTGTAACATATCTGACAGATATGTCTCTGCATTTTTAACAGCAAGTTTATCACCAAATCTTCTTCATCTTGCAAGACGAACAACATCAATTGCAGATCTATGGCACAAACTTGAAGAATCTTCTACTCAACAAGCGTTTGCAAAACAGAACCTTCTTCGTACTCAATTTCATATGCTAAAACATGAAGATAAGTCAATTTCTGAATATTGTGATTCTGCTTGTATTGTATATATGATTCACTTATTGCGATTAGTGATTTACATTCTGAACACTCTCTTGTGCTTCAAATCCTTAACGGATTACATGTTGCTTACCATATGTTTGTAACAAACATCGAGAATTCTGATGTTATACCGAATTACTCATAACTTAGAGCTAAATTGTTAACTCATGAAGCACATTTGAAACAACAAAATGCCCAGATGTCATCTATTGTTTTTTAAATAGCTGCTACAACTACGAAGAATTTAAATTCATCAAATCCACCACATTCAAATCCTCAATTGACAATAATTTGTCAAATTTTTGATAAAATCGGACATTATGTTTCAAATTGTTATCATAGGTTTACTCTGGTGATGCAAAACTCTCCATATCCTGACAACAATGGTGGTAGATCTGGTAATAGTGGTGGTCGATATGGTGGTTGGAGAGGTAATAGAGGTAGATCTGGTGGTGGCGTAATCGGTGGACGGTGGTTAAATGGCAGTGATAATCATCGATTTCTCAACAAATTTAGCTAATGTTGACTCGTCAAGGGTTCAGTCATATGGAAATAGTGGTATGAATTTGACAGGACTTGGTACTTTTGACCCTAGAATTTTTGGACCTGAATTAAATCGGTATGGCCCACGTGCAACTTATCCAACTAATGTTATTAGGCTTAATAATCAAAATCAGGCTGGCTTGTTGGGCCAAAGCCCATTTTCTGCCACAAGCAATCAAACTCAGTATCCTTCTATATTTGGGCCTCATTTTGGGCCTGATCATTTTGTCCAATAGGCTTCTCATACCAGTTCACCTCACTTTGGCTTATCAGCGGATCTTTCTACGTGTAGCATACTTGAATAATCAACGTACGTATTATCACCTGAAACATATGTGAAAATAAAGTCAACAATGAATGCTGATGAGTAACATAGGTTTTGTGTTCAAATTCATGGCTACAAGTATTGTGTTGAAAAAAAGGTTAACAAACTACACGAGTTGATTTTATAAGTAAATATTTGTAGCCTTGAACCTTGACAAAAATATTTTGTTTTGTAAAATCATGCAAGTAATCGGAAAACTTTGTATGGTTTATATATATTTAACTTGAAAACCATTTGTCATTTTGTCTAAACCAATTGTCCTTGTTTTGTGTAAACCAAATTGTCCAGTCGAGTAAAAAATAAAATTTTCTTGTCTTGTCTAAAAACCAAATTGTCTTGTCTAGTAAAAAACTAAAGTATGGTTTGTTGAATTGTTGGCACAAACCTGTGTTGACTTGAAAAGGGTTTTATTCGAAGTGTGTGTTTACGGTTTCTGTCATTTCCCAAACTTCCCCACATACCCCGAAAAATTTGGTAACGGGATTGTCAGTCCTATGGTACCATAACATCCTACCGGTCGGCATGATCAAAGTTAATGAATGTATCATTGTCGAGTTCAACACAACATCAAGTTTCATACGAATTGAAAATCGTTTTTGTGTGTATATATATATATATATATATATATATATATATATATGTATATAAACCATAGAGTAGGAGTTCTGCGGAAAGTGTGTTTTTCCTAGAAAGTCTAGGAAGCGATCTGGGCCCTCCGATTGGTGTTTTTAATGGCTTAGATCAAATGGATGGCATTTTCGTAATATTTGAGTTATATAATTAGAGACTTTTAATATAGTGAGGGTATTTTGGTAATTGGAAGTGTTTTAAATCAATCAAGAAACTGCCATATCAATAACATCCCTAAAATCATGGGCTTTCCCCTCTTTCTCTCTCTACCTCTACCACCGTCCTCCGCCCCTCTTTCCGCCTCAACTAACTCCAAACTCATCTCAAACCCTAAACAACAACAATTCAACCTTCAGAACTCGATCAGATTAACCGAATCGGCATATGTTTCGTACATCTATTCTCGTTGTTCATCAGGTACGCTTAATCGTTTCAGTTCAATTAATGCAATCGGTTATTGAAATGTATGCGCATAGGCTTAATCTGTGAGAGGTTTTAAGATCTGAACGTTGCGTATTAGTCGGTTTTTGAGTCGTAATCGATCGTAATGCTTTGACTGTTTGTTTACTTCGAATTGTTTGATGAATCGTATAGGTCATCAAACACATTGTCAAGAATCCTCCAGCAATCTGCTTGCTATTAAAACACAGTGTCAAGAATCCTCCAGCAATCTGCTTGCTGTTAAAACACAGTGTCAAGAAATCTGCTTACACAGTGTCAAGGAGATCTGCTTGCTGTTAAAACACAATGTCAAGAAATCTGCTTGCTGTTAAAACACAGTGTCAAGAATCCTCCAGCAATCTGCTTGCTGTTAAAACACAGCGTCAAGAAATCTGCTTGCTGTTAAAACACAGCGTCAAGAAATCTGCTTGCTGTTAAAACACATTGTCAAGAATCCTCCAGCAATCTGCTTGCTGTTAAAACACAGTGTCAAGAAATCTGCTTGCTGTTAAAACACAGCGTCAAGAAATCTGCTTGCTGTTAAAACACAACGTCAAGAAATCTGCTTGCGGTTAAAACACATTGTCAAGAAACACAGCGTCTTGTATGATTTAAATTGAAACTGTCAATTTGATTTAAATGGAATTTTTAGTTTCCATAATTTTTTGGTTAGTTAGTTATCCTAATAAAATAATCCATAATTAAAATAATATTCAAATTACACAATTGCCCTTTTAGTTAAAATCCTTCAATGCCACATGTCGCGTTCTTATTGCTTCCTAGACTTTCTAGGAAAAACACACTTTCCGCAGGAACCCTACTCATAAACCATATATGTATATTGTTTTTGAAATCTTGAGTATAATAATAGGCACATATGAATCACCCAAAAACATTTGAAAAAGTAAAAGAGGGGAACTATGTACTCACTTGGATTGCGTAGATGTCTTGCTTAATCGTGTATAGCAAAGCTCAAGTGGTTCTAGTGTTTCCTAATAATTCGGATAATTATTAGTTAGTGTATATTGCGGCCTAAACGGAGGATCGGATAGAATGTGGTTTATTAACCAAATGAGCGAAGGATCTCGTATAATATGGTTTATAAAGCCTTACATTCTGATTGGAAACGGTTTCTAGGTGTTTTGACCCGTTACAACTTGTTAAAGTGGTTTACGCCACTTTAACGGGTCGTATGAATAACTACGGTCCCAGATGGTCGAATGAGTCCTATGACGAGTCCAATATGTCAAAACATGTTTAAAAATGTTGTATGATCAGTTTAGATGTAAAAAATAATGCTCATATAGGTTTAAAACTATTTTACATAAAAAGGGTATTTTGGACCTATCAAAAGTATTTAAAGTTGACTCGCCATTTGACTAATCAAACGACATGACCATAAGGTATAACCTCAGAGGGCTATTCCCTATATTACTATGGTCATATAAATGGGTTTGGTTGGATCCTAAGATTGACCAAACGGGTCAGATTCAAAAGTCAAAGCAGAAGTCAAACCGCTCGAATTTCGACTAAGGAATAAGCGCTAAACTAGAAATGACGAGCTAGACATGTTAAAACATGTCTAATAATGTTATAAAACTGATTTGGTGTCAAAACTTTAAGTTTTTATACTTGAAAATTCTTTCGTCGTAAAATGTATTTTTTTACATTTTTTACTTTTATTTCGTAAAAGTTTGACTCGTCATTTCACCTACTATACGTGATGATCAGAGGGTGTAATCGTGAGAGATTAACACATTCAGTATTACGATCACGTAGAAAAGTTTATTTGAACTTTGACTTGACCGAAAAGGTCGGAACCGAAAGTTAAAGCAAAAGTCAATTTGCTTGACTTTTGGCTCATAACTAACTAAGAAATTGAAATAGATTAGGAGAAACACTTACCAGAGTTTGAAGGGAAGTTTGAACTAGGAAAAGGAGGCTCTAAATGGCTAAAGCAAGCTCCAAGAGAGATTTAAGAAGTGAAGAATGAAAGGTGTGAATAAAACTCAAGAATATGGACCTATTTATAGTGATCTTTGATTAAGGAGGTGTTGCCAATTGTGTTTTGATGTTGATTGGTGTCCTAACATGTGTCCTAACCAGAATGAAGGTGGCAAGATTTGTGCAAGGTGTCAAGATTTGATGATAGGTGACAATGTTTGGTGAACAAGCAATTTTTTTGCTTCTGGGGAACCCATACAGACCATATGGCTTTAGGTCTTACGGTCCGTATGGACCCCTGGTGGCGGAATTTTCATTTTTGACATTTTTGGCCCATGAACGTGTATTATCAGCTTTTTGACATTTTTAACTCCTCTAACTTGTTACTTAAGCTATATGAAGGGTATTTAGGGTATGTGTAACTTATATCTTTGTCACGGAATATACGGTACATTAAATTGAGTATGTTTAAATATCGGTTAACAAAATACTTTCGAAAGAAATAGAAAAGTTTTTGAAAGTTCGAAATTTTCACAGGGGTTACAGGAGTGAAATGCTTATAATCATGACCATTTATTTAATTAAAAGTAATTCACAATAGGTAACTTAAACTTATAGTTCGTTTAATATTAATAATTCACCAAAAGATATAGATGCATGCGTGAGCTACACCCATCCCCTTTATTTATTTATGTTAACTTAACTGGTATGCAGTTATGCACGTTAAATTTAACCAGGTTATATAACCCAACCCAAATGGAAAGACATTACCCTTATTCTTAAAGACAAATGTCGGTGGATAACTCAAAAGACAATAATGCCCCTCAACAAACAACAAAGAAGTCGTGCTCTTTACAACAGGGATTTCTCCAGATCTTTCATCTCTCACTATCTTCATCTTGCTTCCTGTCGCCTCTTGCAACCATTGCTGCTGTCAGGTTAGTATATCAAATTACTCTTCTTCTCTTTCGTCTTCTAGGTTTTCTGTTGAAGCTGGGTATTAGGTTGAGTGAAACTGAATTGGGGTTTGTAGAGTGTGTTTGACAAAAGAAACCAGCGGCTGCTAGACCCCTCGCCCGTCGACCATCGGAAAAGCGGCACACCGCCGTCGTCGTCGAGACACCCACCACCGCCGGAGTGAAGGGCGGCGGCTCCGCCTGCCGTCGCTGGAGATCATCGGAGGGGGGGGGGGGGGGGCTGTTAGTGTGGTTGTCACTGGAGATGGTGGCCGACACCACCATAGCGGTGCCGGTACCACAGAAACCGGCCGAACACCGGTGTGAGATCGAGAGAGAGAGCTGAGGGAAATGGGGGCTTGGTGTGTGCATATTTGATCTAGGGTTTTTGAAATGAGGGGGTGCAGGTTAGATTTGTTTATATAGCTAGGTTTATAAGTAAAGACCTTTAATGAGTTTCATCATAAGCTTTCCAATGAACATCATGAATATGACTTAACACGCGAATATATTATGCCAGCTACGAAAACCGTATTATAACCCTAACATTCATATCAACGCACTACAATTCTACAAATCCCTAACAGAGCCTACAAAACACCAATTTCCACAATCTACAATACAAAAGCCTAATTTTGAACATAACAAAACCTACTCCATTTATATTATTCTTAGACTATACGGAGTAGTGGATAAGGGTAAGGGGGTAAAACCCTGCCATGTAGACGTAATAGTTTTTAGTGTCCAAATAGGCGCAGAGGGTGTTCAAATAGATCCAGCCATAAAAATTTAATGAAAAAAATAGTTCATTGAATAGCTGCGTGCTCCTTTAATTTATATTTTAATAATTTAAAAAAGAGTTAAATGGCATTTTAGTCTTTGTGGTTTGGACCATTTTACCAGTTTAGTCCAAAGGTTTGAAACGTTGCCATTTTAGTCCAAATAGTTTCAAGTGTTGCCATTTTAGTTCAATGGGTTAACTCCGTCCAAAACAAAGCATGCTCTAGATGTTTAACACATATATGTTCGTTGAGAACACACTTTTTCTAGGAATCACTTCTAATGCATTTTTTGTAGGTATGTGATGGGTGAATCAGTTGTGGTCTTGATTCGTTCACAAGTGCGATGCCTTCGCCACTTTCCTTCCTCCAGTGAGATGGAGGGAGAGATCTGAGTTCGCGTTCAGGCACTTGGTTTGATGGCTCAGGAGGGGCTGTTCGGAGGGGTTTGACGGCGGCAAGGATGCAAGATGTTGTACACTAGACAAAGATGGGTGTTGCTAGGGAGACACTCGATAGTCTATCAAATGCCAGGTTCGATTTTGATATTTTCCGAATGATAAATTAGTAAAATTTGATTATTCTAGGTTCGGCTCAGATGCTTTTGATGCTTTGATTTTACGAAAAGGGTATGTGTGTGATGTAGATGCTAAAGGTATGGAATAACGCTAAAGGTGCATGTTGGAAGCATTGTACAACTTCATCTTCAGGAGGTATGAAAGTATGAAACAATCCTTCTGTTCACACAAAAACTTATATTTAAACTCTGGGTTATCAGATTTTGGATCTTTCCACGTGTGTAACAGGCTTACCAGAATCGAACTGGTACATATATGTTGAAGGAGATGGTGGCTTATATCAACAGAGGCATGGGTAACTCAAATGTAACACTTTCACATGATGGTTTTGATTTTTAACAAATTAAATACTTATTTTTTGGAGAAACTAATAAAACGTTACCATCCAAAAATCCATCGCGTCACCGTGACTCCAAAAAGTTAACAGTATTCCTCTTCGTGGGTCAATTTCAAACAAATGGATACCAGCTTAGGGATGAGTTTGTAAGGGTAGAGAGGGTGGACATGGAAATGGCGAAATAGCTCGACTTGATCCAGTTGGAAATGAAACGAACCAAATTGATTTTTTAATCGCGTCAAAAACTTGCTGTTTCGTTTTTGAATGTAGCGAACAAGAAGATAAAGAGGATGCCTTCACCTGATTCTTGAACGATAGTCTTGGATAAATGTCTACAAGTAAAATAAGAAAATCATGTTTTTTTATTAGTTGAAATTCTTGCTTATGTCTTAATGACAAACTTTGTTTCATATGTTGTTTTGTAGTTGGATGTTAGATGATAGTCATCAAGCGAATCAAACTCATTACGTGTCCAATATTAATCATGTATTTTTATTATGTTTTGTTGATTATTAGCCAAAATTTTGGATATGTGATGAATCTTTTTTTTTTGTTTTTGCTATTTCATAACTGTATGTAATTGAAGAAAAGCTTGCAGCTCTCTTTATTGACTATGGAAAGGTAAACATATTATGGTTTTGTGAATTTGTGGTATTACAACTTGAAAACATATCAATGTATGGCGCAAGAATCTCAGAAGGTAAACATGGGGGTTTTGTTCTTAAAAATTAATACATATTTATGTGCGAGATGATTTTTGGACTAAATGTTAAAAGACTTATGGTTACTGTTTGTGATTGTGAAGCGTTTCTTGCAGATACAAGTGCAAATGCTTAACGCTGCATAATAATGAGGGGAATTAGTTGCGCACATGCAGCAAGGGAAACGACCTCAGACTAATTTGCCAAAGATAGCTGCTCATGGGGCGAAAGATGCGATGGCAAAACCGCTTCTGCATAAGTGTAGCGTTTGTCTAAGCAACTCAGGTAATGGCGATCAACTCAATTAGTAATCAGGTAAAGTATCGTTTAATACTATGTTTGTTCCAAGTACAGAGGATGTCAATATTGCATTGCGACGGCCTTATGTTGCTGGAGATGCGCTGGTTACAGGGTCGCCGGCGGTGACATTGTGGAACCACTGTTGTGAGAACATGTTAAAAATCCAAATCAGCGATCATGTTAAAAAACCCATATGGGATTTGTGGAGTTTGTCTGCTCAAAGTGTGGGGGTTTTAGTTGAATCTGATTTAGTTTTGATTAACCTAACAAAGGTATATCTGTAATTATACTTCTCTATTTGAATAATGTTACTTGAATTTGTACTAATTATATAATGAATCGTGTAATTTTTACAGTGATTAAGTGGTGAAACAAGAGTTAGGGTCTACGTTTAGTCTTTGCAAGAAGTGAAACAGTTAAAAGAAGAGCTGCAGGATGATGTCGGTCGAAAACAGCAATGCCTTTCGCGCAACGCGCGTCATTGAAAAACACTGGTATAAACTTAAAATGAAAGGTCGGTGGCTGTCAAATCACAGCCTCCACCTTATTTTCTATCTTATTTTCTATATAATAAAATTTTTGCCAAACAAGAAATCAAATGTTAATCTGATCAAGTGGTTAACTGCATGTGCTTTTGAACAAGAGGTCACGCTTTCGAGGCGTCTTCCTCTCTTTTTTTGTAAATACTTTGTAACTTCCAACAGCAAAATACTTAACCTTCTATATTATACCCTGCACTTCTCTAAATTTCCAATTTTTTCCTACTTAAAAGAAATTAGTTGAAATTATTATTATTCATATTTAACATACTAACTTTATTATTATTCAACTTGATAACTAATACTTTTACACCAAAATTACACATAGCTTTGAATTCGCATCATTGTTGTCGTGGACCAAACACCATATCACTAGATATTTTTTATACTTTGTAATTGTGGAATATAATGTTTCTTAATGCTAAGAGTCATATAATTCATTTAGTTAACTAATAAAAAAAACCAATGATTTGAACACATGTCGATAAGTTTTGGCGTATAGCAATTGATGATACCGTACCTTACCAATCCCGTAACTAACCAAACCAATATCGACTGAGTAAAAGACAAAAAACCACCCTAATCTTTCTAAATTGACAAAAACAACCCACTGACTTTATAAAACTTTCTATAAACTTTATAAATTGTCATTTTCACCCTCTTGGGTTCTAACTTTCAAATTTACCCCTATATTTTCATTCGACGCTACAAATTCAAGTTACTGAATGTTTTGACACTACTAAGTCTTGATGCAAAGTAAGGGTGGTGTAATTATTTGGTGGAACCCTCACTAAACGAACCAACTCGGGTTCAATTCTGTTTCTTTTGTAAACACAATGCCTTAGATCGGATATGTTGAAAGACGCGTTTTCATATGGTTAACGCATCATATAACATGTTGCTAGCTACAGACAACTAAGACGTCGCCGCCGCAACGCGCGGCGGGTAAACAAACTAGTATTAATACTAAACCTAATGTTCAAACACAAAGTAAACACATGTTCAAAACGAGTAAATTCAGCAAACACGTTTATTTTATTTATTTATTTATTTATTTTTGAATGGCTAACGTTGCACACCATGGGGATTGAACCCCTGACCTCTCCTATCCTAAGCTCTATCTAAACTCACCAACACCACTGGGCTATTCCCAAGTGGATAGCAAACACGTTTATATGTTCAAGTTAAATAAAACCGAAAAGATGTAAATTCTAGTTAAGTTCCTTCGATCCCAAGCTTTCTATTTTTCTTCAAACACGTGTAATTCGTCCTTTGTTTACCTCCTCGACGAACGAACAACAAGTTCTCATTTGATATATTGGTTCGAACAGCGGGTATTTTTGATTCCTCCTTTTCGTATGTTGTCGTCAAAAAGAATATATACGTCCTAACTTTACTTTCATGGTCCATCCCACACTATGTTTTTTTACTTGAGGCCCAATTCTAATTAAATTTGTCTCTTACGTTTGACCAACAAGTCATCAAAAGACCTCAATGGGTAATATGTTGAATAATAATATTATTATATGTGGATCGTGATGTAGTAGGTATCAATTAATATTGGATTGTGATGCACGAATTAATTCATCCTAAGAGGAGTGTTATCTTAAGAACACTAAATATTACAAGAACCAGGAGAACGAATTAAAAACCAATAAAAACTATTTTATTTAATATAAAACTCAATGTAATTAAAATACAACATAAAAAGAAGAACTTACAACATCAAATAATTCATTTATTCTCTCAAAATCACTCTTAAATTTTTACATATGTGTAAATATAACAAATTTACACGTGTGTAGATGACAAACTTACAGATGTGTAAGGTTTCTTTATATACAAATTCACGTAAATTTAAACGCTTAAATGAAATTTTTAACATTATATTTGAATAATAATGATAAGTGTAAAAAATTGAATTTGAATTATTTTTTTACCAAGTTTTCGTGGTTTTTTATTCGTTTTCACGGTTCTCACAATATTTAGTTTTTTTATTTAAATTTTCCCTATAGATATAGAGATTGGTTAAAATGAAAACCACCACTAGATAATAGAACCTTAGGAACCATTGATCAATATTGTTTGTGTAACTGAAATTCACCCCAATATATCATATGCAATCATTGTTTTGTCTTATTTGAAAATAGATATTTTAATGTGAGAAGGGTGGTTTGGACATTTTCTATAGCTACTTTTTGGCAATTTGGATTTAATTTTTGTATGTGTCCCATCAATTTAAATCAAACTCTAAAATAATTAAAAAATCAGTTCTTTTATATTATTAATGTCATAATACATAATACATGAAACAAAGTTTAAACATATCAAATTTGATACAAATTTAATTCAACCAACTAGGCTACATATTAAGATGTGTTAATTTCAGGGTCGCATTACTAACATTAGCTTCAAAACTAACAGCTTCACAACTACCTAATTATGGATTAATTCCATGACAAAGAACCCTCATTCTCTCTAGGGTTCTTTTTTCTTCGTGAATTATAACCCTAATTTTCTCTCTCTAGCAGGCGATTTTCTTCTTGCCATGAATCCTTGATTTTCTTCGTGATTTAGATGTATAACAGTCTGTGATTAGTGTTTGATTCATCAAGCAACTGTAACGAACTCGTTAGCAGCTTCTGATCGGTCTAAATCTAGGGGTTTTTTTTTTCTTTTTTTCAATCGCCAAGGTTCTTTCTCTAATGATCTCGATCCTGGTGGAATAGGGATAAGGGTTTATCGGTCATACTGGTTTGGTAGTAACCTTGATTTACCTGAGTTTCTATTTCGTTCAGTTAGAGTCATTAGGTTAAGCCGCTAGAATTAGGGTTTGCATGGTTGTTTCTTGTTTTGCCGTTTTGTCGTGTTCTTGTGTTTCGATTGCTGCATGGAGAGAAATAAAGATAATACTATGACTTCGGATCGTTCAAACTTTCAGGACCTGTTTGGGAAACCTGTGACAACTCGAAATTTAGAACCTTTCGTTGTAACATGCTTGAACGTTGTGTGACTAGTTAACTTGTTGGTTTAATGATATAAGTGAACATCCTATGTGATTATGTGCTATGTTATATGTATGCTTGTATGTATGCGACCCGAGACACAAGGACCCGACTCGAGACCATGCGGTCTCGAGTGAACAGCGTAACTATTTGGGCCGGTTGGGCCATTTAATCCAGCCGAAACCCATTAGGGTGCATCAACTTAAAGCTAGTATATAACCTTTGTAGTGAGCCAACTTTGCCATTCTTTGGACTACACACACTCTCCTCCACACTCTCTCTCTAGAAAACCTAAAACCCTAAAGACCAAACATCATCTCACCTCTCCTTCTTCTCGGATTCAACCGGCGACCACAAGGAGCTCTCGGATTCACTTGTGCTCTTCACTCGGAAACCTTCGGACAACAAACTTACTTTTCTTCACACACACACCTCATCAACCGGTTAGTGTTTTATGATGTTTGTTGTTAGATGTTATGGATAACATGGTTTAACTAGAATAGTTGTACGAATGAGGATGTTCTTGTGAATCGGATGTGTATGATGATGTTATTCGGCTAACATGTCTTGATTTCGGATATATTGGATGATGAGTTAATGATATCTTGTGTCTAAATATGATTTAAACCATTAATTGTTGATGTTCATGAAATCGGCTTGCATATGTGTATTAGATAATGTCATGTTAACCGGATTGTACACTCTTGTGCTAAGAACCGAATGCTTGTTAAACCGGCTACATGTATGTGGAAATCGGATTAGAGTAAAGTAGAGTTTGAGGTGTTATGTGATGATTTGGAACCATTAGATGAGTATGTTCAAGTGTTTTGATTGTTGCTTATGTTATGATTGTGATTAATGCTAAAAGCCCTAAAATATGATGAACAAGTTTGAATGATCATGATGAATGACTTGAATATATGAAGAACAACATGAGCATGATATGAATGTGTCTTGAATATTTGAAAACTAGTTGTTTGATCCATTTTCGGTTAGTGTTATACAAGGAAACATGTTAGTGCATTGTTATTGGCTAGTAACCATATCATGATCATGAAATTCTATTGGTTTAGTACAATGTCGGAAGTCAGCAGATGTTCCTGTCGAGACCTCCTGTCTCGACTCGAGACCACATGGATGACAACTCGAGATCACGGTTTCGACACAAGGTTGCGAGTCGAGAACCTCCAGTCTCGACTCGAGACCATACCTTATCAGCACACACATCATAACTCGAGACCGGGGTTGCGAGTTCAGTTGCGACTCGAGACCAATACATGCATGACCCGAGACCTCCTCAGTTGCGACTCGAGAGCTGGTAGGCTACAACTCGAGACCGCACAGTCTCGACTAGAGACCGCACAGTCTCGACTCGAGACCACGATTACACTCTTTCTGATTTGGACTTGCACATTGTTACGGGCTTAGGTGATTGGGCCGGACTCTTGGGCTTTGATTACTTGTATACATGCTACTGTTCAACTCATAGGTATTATTGTAAACCGCCATGTTTATACGTGTATGCCATGAATAATACCTGTATGCAACTTGCTAGTATACGTGTAGAACATACGTGCCCTACTTGGATATGAACCTGACTTGAATGGTATCTATGTTAGGACGTAGTTGACCACTTACAACTTGATTGGCCTTTCTGTGTATCTGCCGAGCAAACCAAGGTGAGTTCACACCCTCTACAAAGCATGGGATTCCCTGGGTTGGGAATGGGGTTAAGGAACGTGGATTCCTCGTCCTCCTTGGGTAGGACAACATTGGTTCAGGAATGTAATTCCTCGTCCTCATGGACATATAACTCGTACTAGACCAAAACTCTATCACGAAGTCCCTCCTTTTTATATCGACTTAATCGCCGGGCCAATGGCGAGCGGGTCATTAGTTAGATAGCGCTATTTAGGTTTGACAAACCTCACACCGTGCCACAGAGGACGGGCATGAACTAATGGACTATGGCACGTCGGTGATGATAGACACCGACGCTAAGGGCACATAAACATGACTAACGTCAGTAGTCGATATGGTAACGAGTCTAGTGTATACATGGGGTAGCCCCCACGACCGAAATGCCAGATAACTAACATGGGGTAGCCCCCACGGCCGGAGTGCCAGAGTAACCGGGAATAAATAAGTCACGTTTTTCAACTATGGGGTAACCCCCACGGCAGGATGCCTGATGAAGGAAACTGTTTTCGAAACAACTTAAAACAAACACCCAACTGTGAACTCACTCAACTTGTTGTTGACTCGTTACTACATGCTTTGCAGGTCTTTAGGTACTTAGCTGGAGCTTGCATGGAAGAGGGTCGTTGTGGGACATGGACATCTGTGTGCCATGTTAAACTTTGAACAATTAAACTTATGTTTTGGTTTTAAACGTTATGCTTCCGCTTGCAACTTAAACTATGTTTTGTTTGAGCACCAATTGTATTGGTTGGATTTTATAACTACTTATATGCTTGTTCAATATGATTGGTGGCTGGATCCTGGTCAGTCACGCCTCCAAGCGATGGTATTTCGCAGGTGGATTTTGGGGGTGTGACAAAACCTAATATCAGTACGAAGGCCTTTTCAGTAGGCTTGCTAATATTGATGGGAACCCTCTGCTTCCTAGACGTAGGGTTGTCTGAAATAATGAACAGGAGCTGAGGATGGTGAATATTATTGATGAACTTGAGATGGTCACAGTTCCAGTTCAGCTTCAGAGTGACATTGATCGGATTCTAGATGATCAGCCGGAGAATAGTACGAAGACAACTTCCTATGCCGAAACGGTAAAGAACAATGTATCTCAGAAACAGGAAGTGAACTTCAGAAGGCTAGATGCGGCGGAGACTGTTCAAGATGCGGATGTTGTGATTCCACGTGAGGTAATTCGTAAGGTTCAGGAGAAACTTGATAATGTCTTGTTTGGGTATTTCCTAGGGAATAGGCTTCCCTTTCCTGTAGTGGAATACTATGCTAAGAACGCCTGGTCGAAGTTTGGTTTTGTTAAAGTTATGATGAACTCGAGCGGCTTCTTTTTCTTTAAATTTGACTCTAAAGAGGGTATGGCAAAGGTGCTTGAAGGGGGGCCATGGCTGATTCGAAAAATTCCTTTGTTTCTAAATGTCTGGTCACCATCGGTTAGCCTTAAAAAAGAGGGTATCAAGTTAGTACCGGTGTGGGTTAAACTCCACAATGTTCCGATAGCAGTTTATACGGATGATGGGCTGATTTTATTAGCCTCTAAGATAGGAGTGCCAAAAAGACTAGATAGCTATACAGCGTATATGTGTGCTGACAACTGGGGGAGGAGTAGTTTTGCTCGGGCTCTAATCGAAATTAATGCGGATAATGAACTTAAAGATCATATCATTGTTGCTATTCCGAAGTTAGATGAGGATGGCTACATAATGGAAAGATTGGATATTGAATATGAATGGAAACCACAACGTTACTCGTTGTGCTGTGTGTTCGGCCACAATGATCAGACTTGCAGTAAGAATGCTAATAACAAAGCGAAACACGTTGTTGTTGATGATGAGGGTTTTATAACGGACAAGAGGAAGACGGCTAGATTGGGAGTAGTGCAGAAAAAACAGAAGCCTAAATTTGTTTACAAGCCTAAGATAAACAAATCGGGGCCGAGTACCTCGGGTACAAAGGACGATAAGATGAATAATGACAAAGCTGGTAATGTTAAACTAAGGAACTCCTTTGAGACGCTAGCAAGGGTTGAAGAAGAGGCCGATGTAGTTGACTTGGATGGTGACTTTGAGACGATACCTATGATGAACAAGGGAAAGGGGCATCAAGTCCATACTGACGAGGAGGTTGTGGATACGGTTCCTACGGAAATGTCAACTTTTATGAGGAATGATAACCAAAAGAATTCTAAGGGGGCAAGCACTCTCGGTCAAACTGGTTTGAATGGATAGCATAGCTGCATGGAATATAAGGGGTTTGAACCGACCCCTGAAACAAAGTGAGGTTTGGATTCTTGTGTCTGAAAATAAGCTAGCTGTCTGTTTGATTCTTGAGTCTCATGTTGATATCACGAAACTTGATAAGGTTTGTAAGGGTGTATTCAGGAGCTGGAGTTGGACTTCTAATGGTGACTTGTGTGATCGAGGTACTAGAATAATTTTGGGTTGGAACACTGATGCTGTTGATATTATGGTCTTGTCACAAACGGACCAAGTTATTCATGTCCAAGTTTTTTTCAAGCAATGTAAGAAAACTATCTTTTGTTCGTTTGTGTATGCGAAGAACAAATATCAGGAGAGAAGAGGGCTTTGGGATAATCTTTATAGGCATAAGGGGCTCTGTCATGATAAGCCTTGGGTCGTCATGGGGGATTTCAACTCCGCCTTGCATGCTGAAGATTCTTTATGTGGATCATCCACTCAAACTATTGGTATGCGAGAGTTTCATGATTGTGTTCAATTTACGGAGCTCCTTGATATTGTGGGCCACGGTTTGCATTTCACTTGGAACCAGAAACCAAAGGATGGAATTGGGTTGCTAAAAAAGATCAATCGGGTGATGGGAAATTTAAAGTTTCTATAAGCGTGTTCGGAGGCTTTTGTTTTTTATCATCTTTTCCGTGTGTCGGATCATACTCCGTGTATCCTTAAAATGGGTAACTCGATTAACGACCGGCCCAAACCTTTTAAATTCGCCAATTTTATTACGTCCAAACCGGAGTTCAAGACGTCTGTGGAACAGGAGTGGAGGAAAACGGTACATGGGGTTACTATGTTCTCGGTTACTAAGAAGCTCAAGAACTTGAAGCCGATTTTGAGGAAAATTCTGTTTAGCCAAGGTAATTTGCATGTCAGAGTCTCTGAGTTGAGGAACAAACTTGATGAAATTCAAAAGAGGATTGATGCTAATCCGCTCAATGTAGACCTGCGGAATATGGAAGTTGAATGTCTTAAGGAGTTCAAAATTGAGGCGTATGATGAAGAATGTTATTTGAAGCAAAAGTCCAAAGTGGAATGGTTATGTGCGGGGGATTCGAATACAGCGTTTTTTCACAATAGTTTGAAATGCAGGAATGCTAGAAATAAAATTCAGGCTATTAAGGATGTAGCAGGGAACCGGTTTGAGGGTGATGATGTTCCGGTTGCTCTAGTCAACCATTATGAAAGCTTCTTGGGTACGGCGGATCAGGTTAATTGTCTGAACCAGGATGATATTTTTGCTAATGTCCTTAGCCCAGCTGTCGCGGCTAACATGGTTCGTCAAGTTACTCGTGAAGAGATTAAGAATGCTATGTTTAGTATTGGAGAGAATAAAGCCCCTGGACCTGATGGTTACACATCGGCTTTCTTTAAGCATGCTTGGTAAATTGTGGGTGATGAGATCTCTACAACCATTCTAGAGTTTTTTGATAATGGTAAGCTTCTAAAGCAATTAAACCATACAATTCTGGCTCTTATTCCTAAAGTGGAGACTCCGGATTCGGTTCTTGATTATCGTCCTATATCTTGTTGTAATGTCCTGTATAAGTGTATCAGCAAGATCATCACGGATAGATTAAAGGGGAGCTTGGGTGATTTGGTGAGTATTAATCAGTCTGCCTTTATCCCAGGTAGGAAAATATCAGACAACATCATTCTTACTCAGGAACTAATGCACAATTATCATTTGAATCGGGGTCCTCCTAGATGTGCTTTCAAAATAGACATACAAAAGGCATACGATACGGCCAGTTGGTCTTTTCTGGAGGATGTTCTCTATGGTTTTGGGTTTCATCAGAAGACGGTTGCGTGGATTATGGCTTGTGTCACCACAACCACCTATTCGCTAAGTATAAATGGTAATCTGCATGGCTTTTTTGGGGGTAAAAGGGGCTTGAGGCAAGGCGATCCTATGTCGCCATACCTGTTCACCTTGATTATGGAGGTTCTTTCGCTTCTTCTTCAACAGGATGCCCAGTCTAGTCCTCAGTTTAAATATCATGCTCATTGTGTGAAGCAGAAGATTATAAATGTTTCATTTGCTGATGATTTATTCATTTTTGTGCATGGGGACATATGTTCGGTTAAGAAGGTTAGAGATGCTCTCGAGTATTTCACTAGTGTCTCAGGTTTGGTTCCGAGCCCAGCCAAGAGCACAGTATACTTCTGTAATGTGCCGCAAAATGTTAAGCAAGGAATTCTTCATGTGATGCCATTCCAGGAAGGTTCGCTCCCTGTCAGGTATTTGGGGGTTCCGCTAATCTCAACTAAGTTGGTGTTTAAAGATTGTAAACCTCTTATTGATCGTATGGAAAAGAGAATAGATAGTTGGCTGAATAAGTCGCTATCTTTTGCTGGTAGATTGCAACTCATCAATTCCGTCTTATCGGCTATGCATATCTATTGGGCGTCTGTTTTTATTATTCCAGCTCGTGTCATAAATGATCTTGAGAAACATATGCGGCGGTTCTTGTGGAATGGTAATAACCCGAGTCGAGTTAAAGCTAAGGTCCCTTGGTCTAAGGTTTGCTTGCCAAAGAGTGAGGGAGGGCTAGGCATAAGGAGCATCGCAGATGTTAATAAGGCTCTTATGACTAACCATATCTGGAGTATTCTTGTTAATAGGAAGTCTCTTTGGGTTCAATGGATACACTCGCACAAGTTGAAGGGTCGGAGTTTTTGGGATATTCAGGGCCGTGGTAGTATGAGCTGGGGTTGGAGAAAGATCTTAGCTATCCGAAGTGTTGTTAGGCCTTTCATATAGAAGGTGGTTCGAAGTGGATCTCAAACAAACGCTTGGTGTGATAATTGGTGTAAGCTAAGTCCGCTAAACTCTTTTATTACTCCCAGAAGTATCACTAATGCGGGATTCAACCTTAACTCTTCTCTTATGGACCTGATTGATGAGAACGGGAATTGGAAGTGGCCGCAAGCATGGTATGACTTATATCCGGTCTTAGTTGGGTTAGATGCTCCTCACTTGTCTCTGAACATGATGGATCATACAATCTGGAAAGACTTGGATGGAAATCCATGTTCTTTTGGGTCGTCGGTAGTGTGGCACAACATTCGATATAGGCAGAATCCGGTTCCTTGGGTTGATGGGGTATGGTTTTTGCAATGCATCCCAAGACATTCATTTCATTTATGGTTGGTAATTAAGAATAAGCTTAAGACACAAGACCGTCTAGCCGCTTGGGAGGTCGGAAGTGCAACGAATTTAAACCTTATGTGCTGTCCGTTATGTAGAAGTAATCGGGATTCGAGAGATCATTTGTTCTTTCAGTGCTCGTTTGCATCAAAAGTGTGGAATGAAGTTAAGGTAATGGCAAAAATGGGTCATATTAACGACTCTTGGCAATCGGTTATGACATGGTTGGAACATAATGCGAGTACCAAGAAGGCGGAGCATATCATCGGTAAGCTGGTAATTGCTGCGACTACGTATTTTATTTGGCAAGAGAGAAATAACTGTCTTTTCTCCAATACTATTGCTAAGGTGGATGTGGTGACAAAGAGGATTAAGGGCACAGTTCGATTACGGTTAATGGGGTTCAAGTTTAAAAAGGAATCAAACAATGAGAGCCTGCTGAGGAAGGGGAAGATCGTTCCTAATGATGCAGCAAAGGATCCGGGCTAGCTGATTCTAGATTGTTAGTTTGATTAATTTGATGTGGTTGTGTTGGTGCTAGATGTTTTGTTTGGTTGTTTTTTGTTTTTGGGATATGGCTTTTGTTTCCTAGGCGTTGGTATGTCAAGCCTAGTTGGCGTGTCTTTTTTCTGGGCATGCCCTTGTTCTTATTTGTTCATTTATAAAATTTACCTGGGGTAAACCCTTTACCCAAAAAAAAAAAGAACCCTCATTCTAACATTATCATTTCTATAGATAAACAGTTGCCTTCTAGATTGGACTGCATATTGTTTCACCATTTGCCTAATGTCCTCTTTATCATTAAAGCACTTACTAACATAGAATTGGCAATCATCAATTGCCTTTTTTCTTCTTCTTCCTTATCCCCCTAATTGCCCTTTCTCTAACACTTGTATGCTCTTCATCACTAAGACTATCAAAATTGTCTAAGTCAAAGTCATCAACTTGTTGCTCATCCTGATCCTCCCCTTCATCATCACTGATATCAAATTCTACAGCAGCTCTAAACTCAACCAGATCCATATCAACATCATCATCTAAGTATTCCTCATCTATTATGTAATCAGGATCCTCACTATCCTCACCCTTATCACTATCCTCACATTTATCACTACCCTCCTCACCTTTATCACTTCCCTCCTCACTTTCATCACTACCCTCATCCTCATTACCACTATAATCAGGATCATCACCACAATCAGGATCAATAAACTTTGCATTTGTTACCTCAGTTTCTTTGCTCTGTCCGTCATCTAATACATCAGCACTTTTATCACTTTTATCTGAATTAGAGTCAGAGCTTACATCTACTGCACTAACCTCTTTTTCATTATCCCCAACCTCTTTTTCTTTACCCTGCACTTCAGCTTGTGTTAAATCACCTAAGTTTGCAGGATCAGCTTGTGATTCATCACCAAAGTTTGCTGCATCACCTTGTTTTTTAATACCCCAAATATGCTCAACATACACCTCAATGACCTTGTTAGTTTGAGTATACTTTATCATCCTACTAACATCACTATCACCCATTAAGGATCTTATCCCAAATTCAAAACATTCCCCTGGAATCCTAAAGTTGTATCTTAATCCCCCTAGTTCATCTTCTGTGTAACCTAGCTCACACATCATATCATTAAATATGATCAAAGAAAAGTAGTCAGGGTTAACCTTGTCGATATACAATACTTTATCCTCATACCCAAATTCTGGAAAGTCAATCAATTCCCCTCCATGATGTATCTCAAACGTGAACAGGTCTGGCTCGTCAGCTGAAATCAACAACAAAACACACCATTAAACAACATTAATCGAACAAAACAGGGGATCATTACACTAATTTTGTAGGTTTTAACACATACCATAATCGACGTCGAGATTAAAGGTTGAACCGGGAGGTCGAGCATTCCACATTGTTGTCGCTTTCAATCGTCGACTGAGGAACTGTGTGATTTAGTAGGATTGATGATTTTTGATGATCGTGTGTAAGAAGATGGAAGGTTAGGGTGAATTAGGGTTTTAAATGGGGTAAATTGTGTTTAAATATTGGATAAAAAGAATGGATCAAAACTCCAAGTAAAAACATTTTTAAAGTAAATCCCCAAAATACCCCTGGTTAAAAATGGGGTTTTTGGATGGAGTTAGACGAAATGATCAAAATGGCAACAAAAGGGAAAAGTCAGGGACACAGAGGGGAAAAACTATTTGGACTAAAATGGTAAATTTGGACAAAACTCTGGGACTAAAATGACAATTAACTCTATATCAATTTTGATACAAATTTAATTCTATAAAAGAAAATTACAAAAACTATTAATAAAAAATCTAAAGTTTAAATATATCAAATTTGATACAAATTTAATTCAACCAACTGGACTACATATGAAGATGTGTTAATTTCAGGGTCGCGCTGCATTTATATGCCTTATTGTCATTACTAAAAACAAAACAAAAAAAGAGTTAAATGCTTGGTTGGTCCCTGTGGTTTTCAAAAATTGCAGACTTGGTCCCAATGGTTTACTAATTACATGTGTGGTCCCTAAACTTGTCAAAAATGCACTCGGTTGGTCCCTAGCCCTAACATCAGTTAAATTTCTCAGTGAAGTCCATGTTAAATGACCAAAATACCCTTGCTTTCTAAACTCTCTTTATAATTTAAATAATCCCTTTGACCACATCATCTTCCCCAAACCTGCAATTGAATGTGCGTGTGTGAGTGGTTGTCGAAGGAGGATGAAATGGCAGGTGGAGTCGCCGGAAAACGGCTCCGATCGCCGGAGGACTTGATCGAGAATCAGAGGGCAAAAGAGGGGTGTTTAATGGCTGTTTTTGGTGCAATTTAGGGTTTTATGTTTAAGGAATTTAGGGTTTCACCCTCAGCTGCTCCCACTCAAACAACCACCGTCGCCGCCACTCAAACGGAATCACCACGCCGTTGATTCAGGTCCGAATCTCTGTGACCATCCATGAACACCCGTGTCTGGCTCCGAACAACCAGACATCAGCGAGTATCCCCCGCCGTCGATCACCGAGCTCCGTCTGTCTTTCTCTTTCTCTCACTTCAGTCTCTCTCTCTCTCTCTGTCCCTCTCCGTCTCTCTGATCCGTCGCCGCCGTACGCCACCACCAAATGGTGGTGGCCGGCCGTTAAAAATCGAGGGAGAATAGGGTTGGTGTGGTGAATTTAAGATGAACGGGGTGGGGGTGTCTCACCGGAGAAACCCGTCGACCGATCAGCTGGAAATACGGCCGGAGAAGCTTGTCGGAGGGTGCTTGTCGGAGTTAAAGGGGTGTGCGACGGCTCGCCGGAATACGGCCAGTGCCGGAGAAGCTCATCAGAGAGAGTGGGGTGTCTGGTTTGTGTGTGTGTGGCTGGTCTGTTGCCTGCCTTAGGGTTATAAATTTATAGTAGGTGATGAAGATGATGATAGTGATGAAGATGCAGTGGGTTTGTTAATAAGCAAGGGTATTTTGGTCATTTAACATGGACTTAACTGAGAAATTTAACTGATGTTAGGGCTAGGGACCAACCGAGTGCATTTTTGACAAGTTTAGGGACCACGCGTGTAATTAGTAAACCATTGGGACTAAGTCTGTAATTTTTAAAAACCACAAGGACCAACCAAGCATTTAACTAAAAAAAACAAAAAAGGAAAGACAACTGAGCTGCTAGCACTTTTTATTCACTGTATAACTCGAATTATATAAAAGCTTTGATTCAGTCGAAGCTGTTATCTTCCTCCCCATCACAGGTCTGATGTAGCGACCTAGGGGTTGTTTTTAACAACCCGAACCACCCGTTTCTCTTGATTTGGCCGGCGTTTAAGCTTCCAAATGGTTCTTGTCGACTGGGTTATGAGGGAAACTCAACATTCCAACATTTAATCGACTTACAACAACTCTTTATTGAACTTTTAATAACAAACTGAATTCACCATTTATGAGCTTGGGATGATGGAACGATTTTCTTAAATTCGTGAACTTTGTTATACAAATAGGTCCTAAACAAGTACCAAGCACTTTTATACAACATTACAAACACTCAAAACCCGCCAATTCTTATCCAAAATCGCGAATTTAAGAAAATAAGGAGCTAGGCCTTGTAACTTTGATACATCATAACTCCTTCATACGGACATTAATTCAGGTGATTCAGAGCTCTATTCTCATTAGATTTTCATGCTTTACAAAACCCCTCTATCAATTTCTATGATAGAGGGCTTAGTCTGTACGAATTTCAACTCCCCAAATTCTAGGGTTCTTGATAATAAAAATTGGGGCTTTTAGTCTTATGCTTAGTTTTTTATTAAATTGATCCTAAAGTTTTGTTCCTTACCATGTTAGATTAGATAGTGAAATTTTGGGAATTTTTCGGGTTCGTTTTATCATGTTATGAATTTTTATTGGAAAAAAATATAAAAGGGGATTTTATATAAAATAAGAAAACAACTAAACTAGATATCATGACTTTCATCATAGGCTCAAGATTTAGTAATTTCATATATTTTATGATCCATTACCAAGTAATTGGAATAATTCGCGTAAAGATAGTCTTTTAGTAAATAAACGATTGATATTTACAAAAAAAAATGTGATTTTTGACACAATTATATTTTTGTGGACACCGACTAGTGATATGTCCAACTTGGTTACATCTAAAGCAAGTTATACTGTCTATTACAACAGTAGATCCTTCAACATGTTCACGTTGTTTCTTTTGAGCAAAGAACTCTTCATTTAATTGCTTGCTAAATTGACTTTTTTTTTTCGCTTTCTGAACTTGTTCCAGATACGAAAGTCATTTTCTTTACAAACTTTGATTTTCCAAACTTCTTGTTATTTTTCTTACCATATTCCGAACTGTTCCTCCCATGATTATAATTTCTTTGTTAATAGTTAGAGTATGAACTTTTTGGTTAAGAATAGTAAGATTTTTCTCTTTTGAAGTTTGAAAATCCTTGAGCTCTTAACAAATTTTCAATTTCAGAAATTTCGACCTCCACTAATTTAAAAACTTGCTTCAACTTTGTTTAAATTCACATTCTGAATCGGAAATTCGTCATTAGAATATAGTTTGTCAGATCCATTCATTTTATACAAAACCACATTTGGATCATCACTCAAACTAGATGCTGAGTTTGGAATGTAATTCTTTTGAAAGCTTTCGTCACTTTCAGGTTGTGAACTTGAATTTTCTTTGCTAAATTTTGAATTAGTGCTTTCATAATCAGTGTTGTCGCTTTCATTTTCTAAAACTTTTTCAACAACTTCTTTAACCAACTCTGATTAACACTCATTGTCAGATTTGGTATAGGTCACATCAATGTTGTGAGGCAACTTGTTTGTTTGTTCAGTTTTTAGTTTTAAGTTTAAGTTCAGTGTCTTTTCCACTTCCTTTGGTTTCTTTTGAGAAGAGCTATTCCACATAGGAGGTGGAACTTGATGATAACCCAACCCTTTGTTACCATATCCGTACACGTCTTCCCCAGATTCGTCTTTTCCAGATGGTTTGGGGAGAATATCATCCAAAACATAAGATTAAAACTAAATAGAAATAAATTTAAAAATCTTAACATTTTTAAACTATATCAAATAAACTAATAAAAGTGAAAATTAATAATGTGTGAAAGTTTAGTAAAATTAAAGATTATGTTAGATTATTATTTGTTGTATTGAAAGTTTAGTAAAATTAAAGAATTATGTTAGATAATTATCAAACACCTAAATAAGTTATCTCTAAAACAAGTTAAATGAAAGTGTGCCCTGACATCTGCTTTTTGACCGAAGACTATTTTTATGGTTAATGACAAATATGTCCTTATCTTCTTCACACTACTCCTAAGTTCTTGCTCTGCATCTCTTTAACCATTGACTACATCGGAAAAAAAATTCCGATGAGCATCATCACCTTCTTACACTTTCTTCTTTTTCGTTAAGTACTCTTCAACCAACAATCTTAGGGGTCAAAATATAAAAACTCACCGGATGAAAGGTTAAAGCTTACATGGCCGGTTGGCGGGCCGGAGGGTCAACGGACCCTGACCCCCATATAGTTCCGCCCCTGAGTGGCTCAATGCCGGTTCTAATTGTGAAATCTTATAGATCCACAAACACTTTTTATTATTTTATTATTATCATCGGAACTTTTAAATAACTAATATGATCACATACCATATTATCAGTATACTTCTACTTCTGAAAATAAACTTGTATGCATTTGGATACATTTCGGGACCATTTTCAAATTTTTTGAGGTTAACCCATTCGAGCCTTTTTAGTTGATTGGTAGTTAGCTTGTCACATTAGCCCTTTGAAAAACACCCCTGATCTAGTACTACAGAGTTTACAAGCCGCTTGATATGCTATAAGTAAAACATAATCCAATCCAAACCATTGCATCCAAGCATGTAGCATGATTTCAACCCGCTTGACTCATTTGAGATGATACCCTTTGTAGTTACATATTTCGACTCACCATACCACTTGTATACATACATTTCAAAGGACTTTCCCCAACCGGATCCTGTTCTCTTAGTGAGTATGTATTGTGCAATTTATTTTGTAGATGATGATGAGCTTAGCTAGTTCCGTTGGTTTGTATTCTTGAGTTTTAAATGTATAAAATATAGGTGGAAAATAAGTGAAAGGAAGTAAAGGAATCGGTCTTTCGTGTTATATATGGAGTCTGAGAGAAACTCTCAAATTGAAGGATAATAGAGATGACATTTTGCAAAGCAATGCGTGTCACTCTAGTTAAATATTGTTATAAAATTCGCCTTATATCAGCATAATAGAGATGACATTTTTTTGCTGAGGCAAAGATGCTAGTAAAACTGCTCAAAACGCAAGAGATTGCAAAGATAACAATGGATATAAACACCACCTCCTCTCATACTATCTCACAACAGAATGTATTGGACCTAAAACGGACCTACTGATAAGTAGCCTTACGATCCAATAACAATATACACACTTACATTGTTCTTCCATTTTGAACATTATACCTTTGTTTTTTTAGTCGAAAAGAGTATGTTTCTTTATATTTTTATTTTGGGAAAACGTATTTGCGTGTCTATGTAATTCCACGAGGAAGAGGTTATTAATAACATGAAAACATCCCTTCAATGGGGCTAGAATAAAACACAAAGCATACTTTTAACAAAAGTGACTAAGATGAAATAATTTGGTAGTTGATTTATGCAATTTGCCTGTACAAGAATAATCTAAACCTTTAATCACAAACTGGACACAACAAATATACAGTTTAGACGATTTTTGTTTGGCATGTCCCCTTATTAGCCCCTTTCTTATATATTATAGTTTTTGACCTGCTCAATATGAAACTCCCAAACCGGCCCATTTATAATCAAAACTGCCACGCCCATCGTATAAGAGTCCATGGCAATTGTGCTTTCGATGATCTGGCTCATGCCTCGGAGGACCAAGTGAACACAAACTAACAATTATTTTCATGTGATCTCTAGATTCAAACACAAACACCTAATCACAATAGAGATGCATATATGGAACAACTGTAAAGCAGATTTTAAGCATCATACATATAGCAAAACTTGCTTAGAAATGCAAGATTCATAAACGTGCCAAGCTTTCAACATAACGTGTGATAGCAGACTTAAACTCCACATCTCCTGAGCATAGAAAGGGATGGCTGAGAGTGAGTTGAACTGATTTAAAGCACCCGCTCTTTATGTTATAGACGAGTAGACTGATCAGTTTCTCAGACTGCTTCTTCCTTGGCTGAAAGATAATCTCGTCGGTGTTGCAAGAAGCTATCGGGTAAAGGTAACCAATTTTGCTCCAAGGCTCAGTTAAGGTTAAGGTTTCTTTCACCCAAACACAATTATCGTGATCTTGTAGAATCTAGATATCCATTTCATTACTTTCCAGCTTGCGATGGATACAAACGACTTCTAACAAACCATTGATTTCTCTGAGGAAAGGACGCTTGGACGAGGATGCATTTTGGGGGAGCTGTGCATCTGGATTAATCTTAACAAGGGAAAACTTCTCTATTGTTAGATCAAATGCCAGAATTTCCTAGGGATCCCCAAGTAATAGATGTATGGCACCATTGACAAATACACAGTGTTCAACGTCGATGTAGTGTCAACGCTTGTTAGTAACTCCAATGGGAAACGACACATCCATCTTTCTCCATTTCCCACTTGAGAGGGAAAACATCATAAACTCACAAACTTGAGGTTCAAACTCCCTAATACGCACAAAACATGGCACCTTGATGTTCAAGATCTTGTATTCGCTTCTTGGTTTATCAAAGTCAAACCAAATAAAAACAAATGCGCTGGATCAGGACTTCAAAAGACTCACACGTGCTAGGGATAGGAACGATGGCGTAATTGGAATTCCTATAACTATGGGTAGTACTAAGACATACTAACTGGTTCAAATGTTAGAGGGCTATGGTACTGCCATTGTGAAAACCAAAATTTGTACTGTAAGCATCGGCACATGTACCAAACATTTGATTGATTTTTTTCTCACGTATCGTATCACCATGCATATTGACCCTCTTATCAACAACTACATCATTACAAAATGCAAAGTCCAAAAACAAATCTACATTGTCGTAGTATTCCTAAAGATGATCCTTCATGACTTAGAAGTGTCGTACCGAAAACATATTCGTCGAAGACTTTTCCAGTTTCTTGGTGCTTTTTTTCTGGATAAGCTCTCTTTCAAATGTTAAAAGCTCTCCATGAAGCTGAGTCAGAGTCATGTCCTTGAAGTCTGGGGTTGTTCTCATCACTATGGCAATACTGTCCCATTTCTCAGGTAGAGATCTTAAAAGTCGGTTACTTAAAGTTGATTTGGGAAATCTTTGTTTACCAACTTTAATTCATTGATTAAACATGAAAACCATTCAAACTGTTGTGTAAGGGTTTCTCCATTGACGTGTGTGAAAGTTTCATATTGTTGGTTAAGGATTTCTCGAGTGTTTTCGAGCACTTCCTCTATTCCATCAAACTGCTTTTTCAATGCATCCCATAACTATTTTGCATTGTTGCAATGCAACAGGCCAACATAAATTTCATTAGCGTTGTTTCTATGTTTTCTTTAATAGCGTTGCTCAAGAAAAACTCTCTACGTCAAGACCTCAGGTGACTAAGCTTTTATTTCATTCTCTAATATTAATAAGAGCAGATGAGTGTTCTAGAACTGATCAAGCTTATTTTTATATCCACAATTGCATCATTTTTGTTGGAAATAATAACTGACTAGTCTGAAATCGTTACCTATATTTCAGGACTCTTTCTTTTTCACACAAACAACTTAGACAAATGAAATACATTCTCCTAAGGGCCATTAAAACTGAAAACCCCTTAGGTCGGGATGTTGTTACATTGTTCATGGAACCGGGCATGAGATTATCATTGTCATTGCATCTGGTTGAAGATGACACTAAAGAGAGCAAGTATATGGCCCTTGGTAGTGTATTTTGCTCCAAGCTTCTCAAATTTGTTGCAAGTATATGGCCCTTGGTATCTTTTCTTGTATACATTGAACAACATTTATTCGCACACCTATATGCATGCATATGACCGTTATTGATATATAATTGTAACAACAACCTGATGGGGATGTGCCTGAAGCTGATAGTGATGAGCAATCGCTTATGCTTGAAGATCTCAAGAAATCTACGATGTAGTCTTTGTAACCACCAGTTCAGTCAGATTTGACCTAGGTATCTTATGTTCAAACCCTGATTTTTGTCCATCTCATGGAATCCCTATTTTGAAGGTTATAAACCCTTAATCCACTATTGTTGCAAGACATTACAATAACACGGGGGCTTTGGCACAATTTCGTAACTTTTGCTGATGAATCTCTTAAACTTAATTGTCTACTCTGATATTCTTAAAGGAGTTATCTGTCATTTTCGTCCTTGTGGTTTGGTGGAAAATGCCACTTTAGTCCAAAAAAAAAAAAAATAACTTTTAGCTTTGATGCATTAAAAAAAGGGATCTACGCTCGAAGATGTATCCATGATTACAAGAACTACAAATATCACTTTTGGACGTGAAACAAAGTTTTTCAAGATGTGAGCAACTTTCTAGATACTCAAAGGTCATTCATATTAAACATGTCACAAGATGCGGAACTTGTTAACCGGAGACGGATGTAGATCTAGGACCGAGACACGCTTGTACTCGGTCCCACGGATGGCGCCAATGTCGAATCCATGAGAAGAACGGCTTGGCATTACTAACCTTAGATTCGGCGAGATCCGGTTCAGATTCCTCATCTTGTCGCCATGGTGACTTTTCCTCTTGCGGGGTGTCGGGTCTTGGGCTTCAACCACATGAAAATCTAGTTAGAGGGCCCGAGGGGGTTTACCCCGAAGGCACTCCAACGCTCAAGTCAATATCGTGTATGACAATGATAATTGTAAGTGCAAGTAAAGGGTATAATTTAGAGAGAAGGAGCAGGTGTTGTAAGAGAGGGAGGGAGGAGATGGAGGAACCCCAAGCGGTGGGGAGATGTTACCTGCTTGTTCATGAAGATGAGTTTTCCTTTTATAATAGTATTCTTGGGCCTTAACCCTAATGGGTTGGCCCAAGAGTGGTTTTACTAGAATCAGGCCCACATGGACCTATTGAGTGTGTGGGGAAAATCTAAGGGCATGTTTGGCTAAGCATTTTGAAACAACTTATTGACTTATTGGCTTTTTGGAAATGTCAGTCTGGAGTGACTTATTGACTTATTGGCTTTTTCCCCTCACATACACCCTCATTGTCGAACATCATTTTGAAGCTTATGACTTTTCAAAAAGCCAATAAGCCAATAAGTTGTTCCAAAAAGCTTAGCCAAACATGCCCTAAATGGGCTCAAGCCCAGTCACCATTTCATAGGAGTGAGCCCGGACGAGCAGCCCAAGCAGGGACCCTCTTTGACAATAGTAACTACAAATGGCTCCATGTTTCGGTTCATCAAACACAAGTATATTACCATCAAATTTTAAAAGATTATATTAAACTACGAACTTGGACATAGTTCCAAGTGGTGAATCAAACTCTCCACGTATTTTGTGGCTTGTAATATCCATAAGCTGCCAAGATTTGCGTTCACCTCATATGTCTCATACGATTCTTTAAACATGTCATATATTCTTATTTGCTTTCGCTTCCGATTAATCTTCACCTTAACAATTTTTCAATCATGTAAAATGGATAAAGGTTTGAAACCGACGTAACTATATGACGCCAAAAAAGTGTTCATAACCATCACAAAATGTTTTAGGATCCATCTTTCTTACTGTAAGCATATTATTACCGAATACGTTTCACTAGCTTTGGACTACTCACAAAACCTCGAGTGGCTCAATGTCGGTTTTAATTGTGAAATCTGATAATATATCCACAAACACTTTTTATTCCTTTATTATTATCATCGGTGCTTTTAAATAACTAATATGATCACATACCATATTATCAGTATACTTCTGAAAATAAACTTGTACGCATTTGGATACATTTCGGGACCATTTTCTCACTTTTTGAGGTTAACCCATTTGACTTGCCTTTTTAGTTGATTGTTAATTAGCTTGTCACATTAGACCCTTTGAAAAAACACCCCAGATCTACTACTACAGAGTTTACAAGCCGCTTGATATGCTATAAGTAAAACGCAACGCAACCCAATCCAAATCATTCGCATACATGCATGTAGCATGATTTCAACCCGCTTGACTCATTTGAGTTGATTCCCTTTGTAGTTGCATATTTCAACTCACCATACCACTTGTATATGTACATTTCAAAGGACTTTCCCCAACCGGATCTTGTTCTCATAGTGAGTATGTATTGTGCAATTTATTTTGTAGATGATGATGAGCTTAGCTAATTCCATTGGTTTGTATTCTTTTTTAAATGTAAAGAATATAGGTGGAAAATAAGTGAAAGGAAGTAAAGGAATCGGTCTTTCGTGTTAGATATGGAGTCTGAGAGAAACTCTCAAATTGAAGGAACCTAATTATTATTTCTTTTACTTTTTCCCTTTCTCTTCCTAACTGGAAAAAAAACAGTAAACACAAACAACCTTAGGCCGAATTTTGCTAACCAGAACCCCTTAAGCTTATATGTATGGTAAAAAATAAATTTGAAATTAGCAGACCTTTTCTTTCCTAGCAGTGGCATGCCATTTTGCAAAGCAATGCGTGTCGCTCTAGTTAAATATTGTTATAAAATTCGCCTTATATCAGCATAATAGAGATGACATTATTTTTTTGCTGAGGCAAAGATGCTGGTAAAACTGCTCAAAACGCAAGAGATTGCATAGATAACAATTGATATAAACACCACCTCCTCTCGTACTATCTCACAACAGAATGTATTGGACCTAAAACGGACCTACTGATAAGTAGCCTTATGATCCAATAACAGTATACACACTTACATTGTTGTTCCATTTTGAACATTATACCTTTGTTTTTTTTAGTCGAGAAGAGTATGTTTCTTTATATTTTTATTTTGGGAAAACGTGTTCACGCGTCTATGTAATTCCACGAGGAAGAGGTTATTAATAACATAAAAACATCCCTTCAATGGGGCTAGAATAAAACACAAAGCATTCTTTTAACAAAAGTGACTAAGATGAAATACTTTGGTAGTTAATTTATGCAATTTGCCCGTACAAGAATAATCTAAACCTTTAATTACAAACTGGACATAACAAATATACAGTTTAGACGATTTTTGTTTGGCATGTCCCCTTTCTTATATATTATAGTTTTTGACCTGCTCAATATGAAACTCCTAAACCGGCCCATTTACAATCAAAACTGCAATAGCCATCGTACAAGAGCTCATGGCAATTGTGATAAACCAAGAAGCGAATACAAGATCTTGAACATCAATTTTATGCCTTTTAGGGAGTTTGAACCTCCTGTTTGCGAGTTTATGATGTTTTCCCTCTCAAGTCGGAAATGGAGAAAGATGGATGTGTCCTTTCCTGTTGGAGTTACTAAGAAGCGTTGGCACTACATCGACGTCAAACATGGTGTATTTGTCAATGGTGCCATACATCTGTTACTTGGGGATCCCCTGGAAATTCTGGCATTTGATCTAACAACAGAGAAGTTTTCCCTTGTTAAGATCATCCCTTGTTCAAGATCTTGTATTCGCATCTTGGTTTATCAAAGCCAAAGAAGTAATGGATATCCCAGCCTTCCCCAAATAAAGACAAATGCGCTGGATCAGAGACTTCAAAAGACTCAGGCGTGCTATGGTTAAGAACGATGGCGTAATTTGAATCCCTATAACTATGGGAAGTAGTAAGACATACTAACCCGTTCAAATGTTGGAGACTTGGAGGGCTATGGTACTGCCATCGTGAAAGCCGGGCGTTGGGGAGTTAATGTGTTGTACGCAAAAAGGAGTAAGGCGGTGCGGTGGCTTGCAGTGGCGCGGGTGAACTGGAGTAGACACCAGTTTACCCACAAACTAGCCTTCTTCATATCCACTTCGTCTTCTCCACAAACCCACAAAAAAAAAACCTCTGATCACCATCTCTTTTTTGAAACCATCATCACCATCTCGTTATGATTTTATTTTGTTGTGTGATCGTATACAGAAGCTAGACTTGAAGGACTAAACGCACACGAATGAGGCGTGGTTTTGTTCGTTCGTTAACTTTAACCGAACAAACGATCAAACACGAACAATTAAATAAACGGAATTATCTTGTTCGTGTCCTTTCATTAAGAAAATAAATGTGTTCGTGTTCGTTTTTTTAACTTATGTAATGTTTGGTTTTTTTTAAAAGTAGATAAATTTTCTAAAAAAAAAGTTAAGATGATGGGTAGGATCATCCTCCATTTCCAGTGTTTCTACCTTGGAGGGGCATCCTCCAAGGACTATGATGTGGCGCCTACGTGGCGGATCATCCTTCAAGGATGGACCATCACCATACCGCATAGCCTTATACATAAATCATATAGGTTATGCGACAGGTTTCGAATCGATTATCCTAAACAAAATTTCATGTATATCACTAAATATGTTAAGAATATCCTAAACTTGATTATCTACTTTAACATCCTTTAAATATTTTTTAAATTCTGAATTAAAATAACGCTAGCAGACTCTAATCCAAACAAAGAGTTAAATGCTTGGTTGGTCCCTGTGGTTTTCAAAAATTGCAGACTTGGTCCTAGTGGTTTACTAATTACACGCGTGGTCCCAAAACTTGTCAAAAATGAACTCAGTTGGTCCACAGCCCTAACCTCTGTTAAATTTCTCAGTTAACTATGTGTGAAATGACTAAACTGTCCCTAAGAAATTAAAAAATATGAACAGGTCCATGTTTATATCCAGATTTTAACAAAATTTGAACATTATAAACATCTTCAAACAATGAACACCTGCAATTCCATCTTCAAACCTTAACTTCAAATTCCATCTTCATAACCACCACCAACATCATCTCATCATTTGTTTCAGATCTATACAACCACCAAAAATTGAAGAACTTAAATCAAACTAAATCAGCTCATCCACCAACATCATCTCACCTAAATCTCAGATTCAAGAACACCACCAACATCAACTCATCCACTGTCGTATCTCATCCACCAACATCATCTCACCTAAATCTCAGATTCAAGAACACCACCAACATCAACTCATCCACCGCCGTCGCCCCTAACTCAGCCGCCGCACCTTTGCTCAGATTCAAGAACAACCAGATTGTTACTACCATAAATGCCGCCGCCCTAAACTCTGCTGCCATACCTTTGCTCAGATTCAAGAACAACCGGATTGGTACCACCATATACGACGCAGCCCCTAACTATGCTTGTGACAACCCACACTAAACCAGGTATCCGTACGACTTAATTAGTAATTAATTACTGCTGAATTACTGTGCTTACTTGAACTTATGAATAAACTGCTACTTGAATACTGATACATGTACTTACTTGCATCATACTTGCTTGCTGTCACTACATTATTTACATGCTGAACCTTAGTGACAAACATGATGCACAAAAAGCACAGTAGCACAATACACGGATAACCTATTGAACATGCTGATAAAGCCAGCATCAGGCAAACATTGCCTCCAAGGCCTGTAAGAGCCTGAGATATTTTGCTACACTAGTGGTGAGTGTAGGGATACAAGGGTTGTAGAACTGCGTCTCTAGGAATAAGTCACTATGACTGGATGTGCCTAAAACGTACTCTAAGTACAAAACTCAGCACTTTACAAAATAATTCAGCTTTTAGCTAACTAATAAAGTGCCAAAACATGAGAAAAATAACACTAGACACTTTCCAAAGTGTCAAGAATGAGTTGTGTCACTAAAAAGGGTATTAACGACACTTAAAGCTTTGTTAAGCACTTTAATGGATTACCATCCAACCGAACAACCGGACTATACCCGAAACATGAAAATATTGTTATTTTCATTATTTATCTTTTTCTAAGCCAGTTAGGGTCCCTGAATACCCTAACGCCCACTGTAACGCGTGACACACTAATAACTGGGTTAAACACTTAACTAACTTGATTTAACCTAACTAATACCCAACTATCTAGTTGGAATCGGACCAAGACCCCCCCCTCCTAACCGTCCCCAACTAAGGGGAGACATACCATGTCCTTGCAAGATTATTATAATCTAGTGTGCTTAGAATCTAGATGACACAAGACCCAATGGTTAATACACACTTAATTTGTCTATAAGATCAAGGTTAAACACTTATGGTTATTTCCATCACTCAACACTACACAACAACTCTCTCTCTCTCTTTCTATAAGCTTTCGGCCGAACATCCCCTTATACACCCATCCATCTTCGATTTTGTTCTAGCCATTTCAATCACCTACAAGTGTTAAGGGTCGTATACAAGGAGTCTTGGAGCAAACGGAACGCGAAGGACCTCTTTATCTTGCTTTTATCCACGCCATTTTCGTCAAGATTCCTCCCTAGCCTCGAGCTAGTGGTATGTTGCTTAGAACACCTTCTCAATCTATTCTAAAGTGGTTAAAAGGATTTGTATCGGTTAAAACTCGTTAACATGCAAGATGATGCTTTAAAGTTTACTAAAAACACTAAAAATAGTGGTTAAAAGCTTATATGTTGTGTAAATGATGTAGTATTCGAAATGAATGATTATTTAGGCCCGATCTATGATGTGGTAGCTCGGATCATCGTTTAACCCGGTTTGGTAAGGTCATGGATCTTAACATAAGCTTGTTTTGAATGATACAAGGGTTAAAAGGTGAAACTCTACCACACGCGAATCATGAACTTGTGTAAAAGAGTTTTACTTGTGAAATTGTGTTTAAAACTAGCAGATCTACGCATCTGCAAGTGGTATCTTCAAAGAACCACGTATCAAAGAAATCATGTATTTTAAAAGATAGATTTTACACCAACAAGCATGATTTTTATAAACCACAAGTGTGTAAACACTTGTGAAATGAAAAGATCCGACAAAATAACAGTTTTTGTAAAAGATGACTGGAAGTTGTAAAAATAGATTTTCTCTAAAAACGAGGTTTTTACAAGATCAAATTATCTTATGTGAAGGTCTACTAAATTTAAGGGGATTTACACCACAGTTTTGGGAAAACTGCAAGTTCATGTAATTTTTGGCAATTTACACATATGTCGATTAGTTGTTGTGATGAAAGTTGTTCTGATCAGATAAAGAAAATTGTTGAGTTGATTTGTTAAAGAAAATGATACGCTTGAAAGCGTGGCCACCTCCAGTTACAGAGGAAACTCTGGCGAAATTTTTCTAAAAACCTAACACTTAGAACTATTTACACTACAAGTGTTAGAATTATTTTTGGACATGTTTTCAAAATATAAATTTCGCCATGACTTTATTTACTAAATATTCGGAGGTGGGATTTTCACAAAATTTCACGTGATAAATATATATTTTCACACACTGTTTATGATTATTTTGTGAAAATACATAGATATTATTTTTAGAGTAAAAATAATATTTACGAACATTAACGATCCCAAAATAATACGAACGCTTTCACCATAAATATATAAGTTACACCAGTGATTATATTACCACTCGATTGTTAAACGTAACTTACGCACTTACGGAAATATTTATGAACGCACATGTATTGAATCCCCCACCCTTGGGAAGGAAAATAATTACCAAGTATTTACAGAATGTAAACACGAAATAGTTGTCTAACTATTTCCCAAAAACATAAACCATGAAGCTAAGGCACGGCCGTCCGTCTAATAGAATTAGTACGTGTAGGTCGTCACACAGCTGCGTGAGCAGGAGATACTTGGTAGAGACGCTTCACTGTGAGTTCATGTCCCCCTTTTCTCTAACTGTTTTCAGTTTTCTTAACTGCGGGGGTGAAATACATGTTACTATGATTACGAGTACTTTATACACGGTATGGTTAGCATAAGGAGGTTTACTACTTAGATCATGTGAGTGGGTAGGAGCAATATGAGGCCATTAGTCCTCATGTCGGGACCGAGGGACAGGAGCGGTAGATCTATCTGGGTGTAGCGAGCCCAGCCCCAGGCCAAACTAGAAACGGACCTTGGGGTGACTTTGTCCACATACTAATGCCGTGGCGAAATCTGCTAGGTTTGAGTCTCCCTATTTGCACTTCACATATATCAGTGGCCTTGCAAACCATTGGTGATCTCAATTCCCTTATTTGCTACATACCAAGACTATTTTTATACTCACAAAGGTTTACTTACTCACTTACACATGAACTCGCTCAACATTATTGTTGATTTTTTAACTTACATGTATTTCAGGAAATTAAAGATCTGGCGCGGTATGTTATGTTTTCCCGCTGCATAAGGGTTCCAAGGTCATCCCAGTTTAGGAAATGTGACTCTTTCCTGGACAAGTCACAAATCTTAAACTGCGTTTATCTCATGTTGATGTTTATGTTTATCAAGACAATGTTTTACGTTATGAGGTTGTAAGTCACTAAGACAATGTTATGTTACTCTGGTTTTAAAACTTAATCAAATGGATGATCTTGCATGATTTTATTTCATATAGCTTTGTTATAGTTAAGCTATGGTATTAAGAAGTCACACCAAAATTAACCACGCTTCCGCAAAGCCAGGGTGTGACAGCTTGGTATCAGAGCTCTGATCATAGCGAACTAGGATTCTTTCTCGAGTCTAGACTATGATCACTAGGGCTCTCACGAAAACATTTTACTGCATACCACTTAAGTCCAGATCCAAAACTTTTTACAAACAAATGTTGAGCACATTTTATTATTTATAGGCTCAGCTTGGAGGGCTGAGGCTCGGTCTGGAGGATCGAGGCTCGGTCTAGGTGACCGAGGTAGTTGAGCACGTTGATTTATTATAGGCTCAGCCTGGAGGGCTGAGGCTCGGTCTGGAGGATCGAGGCTCGGTCTAGGTGACCGAGGTAGTTGGCTAGTGAGGCTAGGAAGAGTAGGCTCAGTCATGAAGGCTGAGGCTCGGTCAAGGGGACCGAGGCTCGATCTAAGAGGTCGAGGTGGAGGATAGAGCAGTCTTAGAGACTGGGAGAAATTGGCTAGTGAGACTAGGAGAATTATGTGATACCTTACTTGGTGACTTATGTGATTATCTGATTGTATGACTGATTATTTGAGCATAATTGTGTTTATGTTACAGACTTATGGACTCAGACGATACTGGCGTTTCGGACACCACTGGACCCATACCTATCGTATCTGATGACCTCACATCCTCCGAGCACGAGGTGCACACGTCTGACTATACCAGTACTGACGAGGATGATTTCCAGTCTTTCGCACTACCCGATGGTGCTGATGAGCCTGCAGATGACCCTCCCGCTGAGTACCTACCTCTAGTAGAGATTCCGGCCCCTATACCCTTAGCCGTTTATCCAGCATATGATCTTCTTCTTGACGCCGAGGCTGATGGCGATATTGACCTGTTTGAGGATGAGCCCTTTGAGGATGAGATCCAGGGCGAGGCCCTTCTTCCTGCAGACGATCTTCTGATGATCGCTGACGTTCCCGCTGAGGATTCGCCTGCACATTCTCCTGTCCCAGACTCCTTTGAGTCTGTGGCATCCGCACCTTCTCACACATTGAGCGCACAGCACTTTGCGCATGATTCTGATCCTGACCAGGCATCCTCTGTTGCACCCATTCCCAGTTTTGCTTTTGACCATGATGACATAGAGGATTCTGATCCTATCTTTCCCCCGGAATACGACCCTGATCGTGATATCGAGTTTATACCTATGGATCAGCCCATGGAGGATCCAGCTGACCCAGTAGACCCTATCGACCCCGAGTTTGACTTCGAGATGGCTTTTGATGATCCCGAGCCTGCCGTCGTCCCTGAGCAGGCAGCCGCTCTAGACCCCATACTTAAGCATGATCCCATACATGCTGACATCCCTATTGAGCCTGTTATAGCAGACCCACCTGTTGATGATCTCCCCATGGATGTTCCTTTGTTAGAGGGCGATCATGTTGTTGTTGATCCTGTTGTTCCTCTACCTGTTGTTGATATACCTGTTGACCATCCTGTTGAGCACATTGCACCTGTTCACCCTTTTGTTGCTCCCCCACCTGATCCCATCCCACTAGAGCCCGAGCATGCACTGTTCGCAGCACGCATGGATCCACCAGATGAGCATGCACAGCACGGTTGGATACCTGCTGATGAGGATGTTCCACCATTTCCCCCACAGATCCCTGATACACGTCACATTGATACTTCTTTCTCAGTTCCTCAGTTTACACCTCCAGCACGAGCTGGAGAAGGTTCTTCGGCACACCCTTTTGGGCATGTACCGATGTCTATCCCTTTCATGCCCCAGATGTCATCTGTTCCACCCTCTGTTGCTCCATTTCATGTGGCACCTTTTGGTCCCACCAGTGAGCCGTTCCTTTGGGCACCAGACTCTGCTATGCCACCTACTGACCCCTACCATTCTTTCCACATGGGGTATACTATTGAGGACGTTTTGATGTCTTTTGTCGCCCAGCACGAGTCACACACGCAGCGCATCCAGGAGCTTGAGAGAGCTCAGCTGCCACCATGCCAGTGCCATGGTCAGACACACTCTCCTCTGCAGCCATTTCGACCCTTACCTCCAGATTATGCTGCCCGTCTCTTTACACTAGAGCAGCAGGTTGCTTCTATCATTCGTACCCAGCGAGCCTTGGAGGAGGACTGGCTCCAGTTACGTCGTTTGCTTTACACCCACTTTCCCCCTCCTCCACCACCATCTGTATAGAGCTCATCAGTGCTGTTTGGGTAGACGAGGGTGAGAAGACGGCGATTGTTGGACTGCACAGCTGGTAGTGGAAAGAAAGGAAAAGGATATCAGGGCACCCAGCCCAAGTGTAATACCTGTCAACGCCATCATACTGGCCATTGTAGTTTGAAAGTATGCGAAGCATGTGGAAAGCCGGGCCACTTGAAGGATTCTTGTTGGGCTAATGCCGGCGGGGAGGCCAAGGAGGATTTGGGAATAGGAATAATAATCGTGGTGGTAATCGCTCACAAGGAAACTATGGAGGAAACGGGAATCGAGGCAACTATGCGAATCAGACCGGCAATGCAAACCAAAACAACAACCAAGCTGGAAATGGAGGTGGAAACGGGCAAAGACTTGGATGCTATAACTGCGGTGATATCGGGCATTTTAAGAAGAACTGCCCAGAGTTAAACCAAGCCCGTGGAAGAGTGTTCCAAATCGAAGCTAGGGAAGCGCGCCAGGACCCCAATGTTGTTACTGGTACGTTCCCTGTAAATCAACGCTATGCATCCGTTTTATTTGATACTGGTGCCGATTATAGCTTCGTGTCGTTAGAATTTAAGAATATGCTTGGGTTAGCCACTAATAAGTTAGATATTCCGTACTCAATCGAATTGGCCAATGGGAAGTTAGTAGAAGCCAATGAAGTTATCAGAGGTTGTGTGATCGAATTAGGAGAGCGTGAGTTTGCTTTAGATCTACTACCAGTCCAGTTGGGAAGCTTTGACGTGGTGGTAGGAATGGATTGGTTATCAGGCAACAAGGCTGAGATAGTTTGTCACGAAAAGGTTGTTCGTATCCCAACCAAAGATGGCGAGACAATTGTGGTTCACGGAGAGAAGCGTGATACGCCGTTAAGAATTATCAGCTGCTTGAAAGCAAGGAAGTGTTTGCAGAAAGGATGTGTTGCCTTCCTGGCACACATTGTGGATAAGAAGGCTGCTGAGCCAAGAATCGAAGACATCCCTGTCGTGAGGGAATATCCAGAAGTCTTCCCCGAGGACTTACCTGGACTGCCACCTCAGAGGCAAGTAGAGTTTCACATCGATCTAGTCCCAGGCGCCGCGCCTGTGGCTAAGGCACCCTATAGACTTGCTCCGTCTGAGATGCAGGAACTGTCGACACAGCTTCAAGAGTTGTTAGACAAGGGTTTTATCCGACCAAGCTTCTCGCCTTGGGGAGCTCCGGTCCTGTTTGTCAAGAAGAAGGACGGTAGTTTCCGTATGTGTATTGACTACCGGGAATTGAACAAGCTGACGATCAAGAATAGGTATCCTCTGCCAAGAATTGATGATCTGTTCGACCAACTTCAAGGTTCAAGCTTTTATTCAAAGATCGATCTTCGATCTGGATACCATCAGTTAAGGATACAAGAGGAAAGCATTCCGAAGACAGCCTTCAGAACTCGTTATGGGCACTACGAGTTCCTCGTTATGCCATTTGGTTTGACAAACGCACCGGCGGTATTCATGGATCTAATGAATAGAGTTTGCAAGCTATACTTGGATAAGTTCGTGATTGTATTCATCGATGACATTTTAATTTATTCAAAGACGAAGGCTGAACACGAGCAGCATCTTAGAGCCATTCTAGAGCTGCTGAAGAAGGAACAGCTATATGCCAAATTCTCCAAGTGCGAATTTTGGCTACGTGAAGCCCAATTCCTTGGGCACGTGGTAAATGGAGATGGAATCCACGTGGATCCAACCAAGATCGAGGCAATCAAGGATTGGGAAACACCAAAGACGCCAACCGAGATTCGACAATTCTTGGGTTTGGCTGGCTACTATCGAAGGTTCATTGAGGATTTTTCAAAAATCGCTCAACCTTTGACGCTCCTCACCCAGAAAGATAAGGAGTTTGATTGGGGAATCAAACAGGAAGAAGCATTCCAGATACTGAAGGATAAGCTCTGCAATGCGCCAATCTTAGCACTACCGGAAGGTACTGATGATTTCGTGGTATACTGTGACGCTTCGCGTCAAGGATTAGGTTGTGTGTTGATGCAACGCCAAAAGGTTATTGCTTACGCATCGCGTCAACTGAAAGTGCACGAAAAGAACTATACCACACATGATTTGGAACTTGGCGCAGTGGTGTTTGCACTAAAGATCTGGAGACACTACCTTTATGGTACGAAGTGTACAATCTTTACAGATCACAAGAGCCTACAGCATATATTCAACCAGAAGGAGTTGAATATGAGGCAAAGACGATGGGTTGAGTTGCTGAACGATTACGACTGCGAGATAAAGTATCATCCAGGGAAGGCGAACGTGGTCGCCGATGCCCTAAGTCGTAAAGAGAGAATCAAGCCCATAAGGGTTAGGGCTTTGGAAATGATTATTCGAACTGATCTTTCCTTGCGCATTCGTGCCGCGCAGAAAGAAGCCCTCAAAGAAGGAAACCTTGAAGAAGAATATCTCCGTGGGATGGAGAAGCTACTGGTACCAAACGAGGAAGGAACATTATGCTTCGAGAAAAGGATTTGGGTTCCTCTGTTTGGTGGTTTAAGGAAAGTTATTTTTGATGAAGCTCACAAATCACGGTACTCTATCCATCCTGGAGCGGATAAGATGTACCAGGATCTCAAAGATTATTATTGGTGGCCTAGGATGAAAGGCGATGTTGCTGTTTATGTGAGCAAATGTTTAACGTGCGCTAAGGTTAAAGCCGAATACCAGAAGCCTTCAGGACTTCTGCAACAACCTGAGATTCCCAAGTGGAAATGGGAACAAATCTCAATGGATTTTATTACAAAACTGCCAAGAACGCCGAGAGGCCATGACACTATCTGGGTGATAGTGGATCGTTTAACAAAGTCAGCACACTTCTTACCCATCAGGGAGAAGGATAATACGAGTAAATTGGCTGAAATTTACATGAGAGAGATCGTCGCGCGCCATGGAGTACCTCTCTCAATCATTTCTGATAGAGACGGAAGGTTTGTGTCAAGGATATGGCAATCCTTCCAAGAAGCCTTTGGCTCACAATTGAATCTGAGCACTGCGTTTCATTCGCAAACTGACGGCCAAAGCGAGCGAACGATACAGACTTTGGAAGACATGCTGAGAGCGTGTGTTATGGATTTGGGCGGTAGCTGGGACAAACATTTACCTTTGGTCGAATTTTCATACAACAACAGCTACCACACCAGTATTGGTGTCGCGCCATTTGAAGCTCTTTACGGACGCAAGTGCCGATCACCCTTATGTTGGGCTGACGCAGGTGATAGGCAGCTTGCTGGTCCCGAAATCGTCCAAGAGACGACAGACAAGATCGCGCAGATTCTTAAACGCATCGAAGCAGCTCGCCACAGACAGAAGGCCTATGCGGATCAAAACCGAAAACATATGGATTTCCAAGTTGGAGAAATGGTGTTATTGAAAGTCTCACCCTGGAAGGGTGTGGCACGCTTCGGAAAGCGTGGGAAGTTAAATCCGCGCTACATTGGTCCCTTCAGAATTCTGGAAAGAATAGGACTAGTAGCATACAAGTTGGACCTACCTGCTGAACTAAATGGTGTTCACGATACATTTCACGTACCCAATCTAAAGAAAAGTCCAACTCAAGTCACCGTTGCCATTCCCACCGACGAGATTCATGTTGACGACACGCTCCACTTCGTTGAAGAACCTGTTGAGGTCACGGATTGGAAAGTTAACAAGACCCGCCGGAGCAGTGTCAAGCTCGTCAAATTTCGTTGGAATGCCAGACATGGTCCTGAATACACCTGGGAACGTGAGGACCGGATGAAAGAGAAATACCCCCACCTTTTTCCTAAGAACCCTGCATCTACAAGCAGAACTTAAATTTCGGGACGAAATTTATTTAACGGGGGGAGAATGTGACAACCCACACTAAACCAGGTATCCGTACGACTTAATTAGTAATTAATTACTGCTGAATTACTGTGCTTACTTGAACTTATGAATAAACTGCTACTTGAATACTGATACATGTACTTACTTGCATCATACTTGCTTGCTGTCACTACATTATTTACATGCTGAACCTTAGTGACAAACATGATGCACAAAAAGCACAGTAGCACAATACACGGATAACCTATTGAACATGCTGATAAAGCCAGCATCAGGCAAACATTGCCTCCAAGGCCTGTAAGAGCCTGAGATATTTTGCTACACTAGTGGTGAGTGTAGGGATACAAGGGTTGTAGAACTGCGTCTCTAGGAATAAGTCACTATGACTGGATGTGCCTAAAACGTACTCTAAGTACAAAACTCAGCACTTTACAAAATAATTCAGCTTTTAGCTAACTAATAAAGTGCCAAAACATGAGAAAAATAACACTAGACACTTTCCAAAGTGTCAAGAATGAGTTGTGTCACTAAAAAGGGTATTAACGACACTTAAAGCTTTGTTAAGCACTTTAATGGATTACCATCCAACCGAACAACCGGACTATACCCGAAACATGAAAATATTGTTATTTTCATTATTTATCTTTTTCTAAGCCAGTTAGGATCCCTGAATACCCTAACGCCCACTGTAACGCGTGACACACTAATAACTGGGTTAAACACTTAACTAACTTGATTTAACCTAACTAATACCCAACTATCTAGTTGGAATCGGACCAAGACCCCCCCCCCTCCTAACCGTCCCCAACTAAGGGGAGACATACCATGTCCTTGCAAGATTATTATAATCTAGTGTGCTTAGAATCTAGATGACACAAGACCCAATGGTTAATACACACTTAATTTGTCTATAAGATCAAGGTTAAACACTTATGGTTATTTCCATCACTCAACACTACACAACAACTCTCTCTCTCTTTCTATAAGCTTTCGGCCGAACATCCCCTTATACACCCATCCATCTTCGATTTTGTTCTAGCCATTTCAATCACCTACAAGTGTTAAGGGTCGTATACAAGGAGTCTTGGAGCAAACGGAACGCGAAGGACCTCTTTATCTTGCTTTTATCCACGCCATTTTCGTCAAGATTCCTCCCTAGCCTCGAGCTAGTGGTATGTTGCTTAGAACACCTTCTCAATCTATTCTAAAGTGGTTAAAAGGATTTGTATCGGTTAAAACTCGTTAACATGCAAGATGATGCTTTAAAGTTTACTAAAAACACTAAAAATAGTGGTTAAAAGCTTATATGTTGTGTAAATGATGTAGTATTCGAAATGAATGATTATTTAGGCCCGATCTATGATGTGGTAGCTCGGATCATCATTTAACCCGGTTTGGTAAGGTCATGGATCTTAACATAAGCTTGTTTTGAATGATACAAGGGTTAAAAGGTGAAACTCTACCACACGCGAATCATGAACTTGTGTAAAAGAGTTTTACTTGTGAAATTGTGTTTAAAACTAGCAGATCTACGCATCTGCAAGTGGTATCTTCAAAGAACCACGTATCAAAGAAATCATGTATTTTAAAAGATAGATTTTACACCAACAAGCATGATTTTTATAAACCACAAGTGTGTAAACACTTGTGAAATGAAAAGATCCGACAAAATAACAGTTTTTGTAAAAGATGACTGGAAGTTGTAAAAATAGATTTTCTCTAAAAACGAGGTTTTTACAAGATCAAATTATCTTATGTGAAGGTCTACTAAATTTAAGGGGATTTACACCACAGTTTTGGGAAAACTGCAAGTTCATGTAATTTTTGGCAATTTACACATATGTCGATTAGTTGTTGTGATGAAAGTTGTTCTGATCAGATAAAGAAAATTGTTGAGTTGATTTGTTAAAGAAAATGATACGCTTGAAAGCGTGGCCACCTCCAGTTACAGAGGAAACTCTGGCGAAATTTTTCTAAAAACCTAACACTTAGAACTATTTACACTACAAGTGTTAGAATTATTTTTGGACATGTTTTCAAAATATAAATTTCGCCATGACTTTATTTACTAAATATTCGGAGGTGGGATTTTCACAAAATTTCACGTGATAAATATATATTTTCACACACTGTTTATGATTATTTTGTGAAAATACATAGATATTATTTTTAGAGTAAAAATAATATTTACGAACATTAACGATCCCAAAATAATACGAACGCTTTCACCATAAATATATAAGTTACACCGGTGATTATATTACCACTCGATTGTTAAACGTAACTTACGCACTTACGGAAATATTTATGAACGCACATGTATTGAATCCCCCACCCTTGGGAAGGAAAATAATTACCAAGTATTTACAGAATGTAAACACGAAATAGTTGTCTAACTATTTCCCAAAAACATAAACCATGAAGCTAAGGCACGGCCGTCCGTCTAATAGAATTAGTACGTGTAGGTCGTCACACAGCTGCGTGAGCAGGAGATACTTGGTAGAGACGCTTCACTGTGAGTTCATGTCCCCCTTTTCTCTAACTGTTTTCAGTTTTCTTAACTGCGGGGGTGAAATACATGTTACTATGATTACGAGTACTTTATACACGGTATGGTTAGCATAAGGAGGTTTACTACTTAGATCATGTGAGTGGGTAGGAGCAATATGAGGCCATTAGTCCTCATGTCGGGACCGAGGGACAGGAGCGGTAGATCTATCTGGGTGTAGCGAGCCCAGCCCCAGGCCAAACTAGAAACGGACCTTGGGGTGACTTTGTCCACATACTAATGCCGTGGCGAAATCTGCTAGGTTTGAGTCTCCCTATTTGCACTTCACATATATCAGTGGCCTTGCAAACCATTGGTGATCTCAATTCCCTTATTTGCTACATACCAAGACTATTTTTATACTCACAAAGGTTTACTTACTCACTTACACATGAACTCGCTCAACATTATTGTTGATTTTTTAACTTACATGTATTTCAGGAAATTAAAGATCTGGCGCGGTATGTTATGTTTTCCCGCTGCATAAGGGTTCCAAGGTCATCCCAGTTTAGGAAATGTGACTCTTTCCTGGACAAGTCACAAATCTTAAACTGCGTTTATCTCATGTTGATGTTTATGTTTATCAAGACAATGTTTTACGTTATGAGGTTGTAAGTCACTAAGACAATGTTATGTTACTCTGGTTTTAAAACTTAATCAAATGGATGATCTTGCATGATTTTATTTCATATAGCTTTGTTATGGTTAAGCTATGGTATTAAGAAGTCACACCAAAATTAACCACGCTTCCGCAAAGCCAGGGTGTGACAGCTTGGTATCAGAGCTCTGATCATAGCGAACTAGGATTCTTTCTCGAGTCTAGACTATGATCACTAGGGCTCTCACGAAAACATTTTACTGCATACCACTTAAGTCCAGATCCAAAACTTTTTACAAACAAATGTTGAGCACATTTTATTATTTATAGGCTCAGCTTGGAGGGCTGAGGCTCGGTCTGGAGGATCGAGGCTCGGTCTAGGTGACCGAGGTAGTTGAGCACGTTGATTTATTATAGGCTCAGCCTGGAGGGCTGAGGCTCGGTCTGGAGGATCGAGGCTCGGTCTAGGTGACCGAGGTAGTTGGCTAGTGAGGCTAGGAAGAGTAGGCTCAGTCATGAAGGCTGAGGCTCGGTCAAGGGGACCGAGGCTCGATCTAAGAGGTCGAGGTGGAGGATAGAGCAGTCTTAGAGACTGGGAGAAATTGGCTAGTGAGACTAGGAGAATTATGTGATACCTTACTTGGTGACTTATGTGATTATCTGATTGTATGACTGATTATTTGAGCATAATTGTGTTTATGTTACAGACTTATGGACTCAGACGATACTGGCGTTTCGGACACCACTGGACCCATACCTATCGTATCTGATGACCTCACATCCTCCGAGCACGAGGTGCACACGTCTGACTATACCAGTACTGACGAGGATGATTTCCAGTCTTTCGCACTACCCGATGGTGCTGATGAGCCTGCAGATGACCCTCCCGCTGAGTACCTACCTCTAGTAGAGATTCCGGCCCCTATACCCTTAGCCGTTTATCCAGCATATGATCTTCTTCTTGACGCCGAGGCTGATGGCGATATTGACCTGTTTGAGGATGAGCCCTTTGAGGATGAGATCCAGGGCGAGGCCCTTCTTCCTGCAGACGATCTTCTGATGATCGCTGACGTTCCCGCTGAGGATTCGCCTGCACATTCTCCTGTCCCAGACTCCTTTGAGTCTGTGGCATCCGCACCTTCTCACACATTGAGCGCACAGCACTTTGCGCATGATTCTGATCCTGACCAGGCATCCTCTGTTGCACCCATTCCCAGTTTTGCTTTTGACCATGATGACATAGAGGATTCTGATCCTATCTTTCCCCCGGAATACGACCCTGATCGTGATATCGAGTTTATACCTATGGATCAGCCCATGGAGGATCCAGCTGACCCAGTAGACCCTATCGACCCCGAGTTTGACTTCGAGATGGCTTTTGATGATCCCGAGCCTGCCGTCGTCCCTGAGCAGGCAGCCGCTCTAGACCCCATACTTAAGCATGATCCCATACATGCTGACATCCCTATTGAGCCTGTTATAGCAGACCCACCTGTTGATGATCTCCCCATGGATGTTCCTTTGTTAGAGGGCGATCATGTTGTTGTTGATCCTGTTGTTCCTCTACCTGTTGTTGATATACCTGTTGACCATCCTGTTGAGCACATTGCACCTGTTCACCCTTTTGTTGCTCCCCCACCTGATCCCATCCCACTAGAGCCCGAGCATGCACTGTTCGCAGCACGCATGGATCCACCAGATGAGCATGCACAGCACGGTTGGATACCTGCTGATGAGGATGTTCCACCATTTCCCCCACAGATCCCTGATACACGTCACATTGATACTTCTTTCTCAGTTCCTCAGTTTACACCTCCAGCATGAGCTGGAGAAGGTTCTTCGGCACACCCTTTTGGGCATGTACCGATGTCTATCCCTTTCATGCCCCAGATGTCATCTGTTCCACCCTCTGTTGCTCCATTTCATGTGGCACCTTTTGGTCCCACCAGTGAGCCGTTCCTTTGGGCACCAGACTCTGCTATGCCACCTACTGACCCCTACCATTCTTTCCACATGGGGTATACTATTGAGGACGTTTTGATGTCTTTTGTCGCCCAGCACGAGTCACACACGCAGCGCATCCAGGAGCTTGAGAGAGCTCAGCTGCCACCATGCCAGTGCCATGGTCAGACACACTCTCCTCTGCAGCCATTTCGACCCTTACCTCCAGATTATGCTGCCCGTCTCTTTACACTAGAGCAGCAGGTTGCTTCTATCATTCGTACCCAGCGAGCCTTGGAGGAGGACTGGCTCCAGTTACGTCGTTTGCTTTACACCCACTTTCCCCCTCCTCCACCACCATCTGTATAGAGCTCATCAGTGCTGTTTGGGTAGACGAGGGTGAGAAGACGGCGATTGTTGGACTGCACAGCTGGTAGTGGAAAGAAAGGAAAAGGATATCAGGGCACCCAGCCCAAGTGTAATACCTGTCAACGCCATCATACTGGCCATTGTAGTTTGAAAGTATGCGAAGCATGTGGAAAGCCGGGCCACTTGAAGGATTCTTGTTGGGCTAATGCCGGCGGGGAGGCCAAGGAGGATTTGGGAATAGGAATAATAATCGTGGTGGTAATCGCTCACAAGGAAACGGGAATCGAGGCAACTATGCGAATCAGACCGGCAATGCAAACCAAAACAACAACCAAGCTGGAAATGGAGGTGGAAACGGGCAAAGACTTGGATGCTATAACTGCGGTGATATCGGGCATTTTAAGAAGAACTGCCCAGAGTTAAACCAAGCCCGTGGAAGAGTGTTCCAAATCGAAGCTAGGGAAGCGCGCCAGGACCCCAATGTTGTTACTGGTACGTTCCCTGTAAATCAACGCTATGCATCCGTTTTATTTGATACTGGTGCCGATTATAGCTTCGTGTCGTTAGAATTTAAGAATATGCTTGGGTTAGCCGCTAATAAGTTAGATATTCCGTACTCAATCGAATTGGCCAATGGGAAGTTAGTAGAAGCCAATGAAGTTATCAGAGGTTGTGTGATCGAATTAGGAGAGCGTGAGTTTGCTTTAGATCTACTACCAGTCCAGTTGGGAAGCTTTGACGTGGTGGTAGGAATGGATTGGTTATCAGGCAACAAGGCTGAGATAGTTTGTCACGAAAAGGTTGTTCGTATCCCAACCAAAGATGGCGAGACAATTGTGGTTCACGGAGAGAAGCGTGATACGCCGTTAAGAATTATCAGCTGCTTGAAAGCAAGGAAGCGTTTGCAGAAAGGATGTGTTGCCTTCCTGGCACACATTGTGGATAAGAAGGCTGCTGAGCCAAGAATCGAAGACATCCCTGTCGTGAGGGAATATCCAGAAGTCTTCCCCGAGGACTTACCTGGACTGCCACCTCAGAGGCAAGTAGAGTTTCACATCGATCTAGTCCCAGGCGCCGCGCCTGTGGCTAAGGCACCCTATAGACTTGCTCCGTCTGAGATGCAGGAACTGTCGACACAGCTTCAAGAGTTGTTAGACAAGGGTTTTATCCGACCAAGCTTCTCGCCTTGGGGAGCTCCGGTCCTGTTTGTCAAGAAGAAGGACGGTAGTTTCCGTATGTGTATTGACTACCGGGAATTGAACAAGCTGACGATCAAGAATAGGTATCCTCTGCCAAGAATTGATGATCTGTTCGACCAACTTCAAGGTTCAAGCTTTTATTCAAAGATCGATCTTCGATCTGGATACCATCAGTTAAGGATACAAGAGGAAAGCATTCCGAAGACAGCCTTCAGAACTCGTTATGGGCACTACGAGTTCCTCGTTATGCCATTTGGTTTGACAAACGCACCGGCGGTATTCATGGATCTAATGAATAGAGTTTGCAAGCTATACTTGGATAAGTTCGTGATTGTATTCATCGATGACATTTTAATTTATTCAAAGACGAAGGCTGAACACGAGCAGCATCTTAGAGCCATTCTAGAGCTGCTGAAGAAGGAACAGCTATATGCCAAATTCTCCAAGTGCGAATTTTGGCTACGTGAAGCCCAATTCCTTGGGCACGTGGTAAATGGAGATGGAATCCACGTGGATCCAACCAAGATCGAGGCAATCAAGGATTGGGAAACACCAAAGACGCCAACCGAGATTCGACAATTCTTGGGTTTGGCTGGCTACTATCGAAGGTTCATTGAGGATTTTTCAAAAATCGCTCAACCTTTGACGCTCCTCACCCAGAAAGATAAGGAGTTTGATTGGGGAATCAAACAGGAAGAAGCATTCCAGATACTGAAGGATAAGCTCTGCAATGCGCCAATCTTAGCACTACCGGAAGGTACTGATGATTTCGTGGTATACTGTGACGCTTCGCGTCAAGGATTAGGTTGTGTGTTGATGCAACGCCAAAAGGTTATTGCTTACGCATCGCGTCAACTGAAAGTGCACGAAAAGAACTATACCACACATGATTTGGAACTTGGCGCAGTGGTGTTTGCACTAAAGATCTGGAGACACTACCTTTATGGTACGAAGTGTACAATCTTTACAGATCACAAGAGCCTACAGCATATATTCAACCAGAAGGAGTTGAATATGAGGCAAAGACGATGGGTTGAGTTGCTGAACGATTACGACTGCGAGATAAAGTATCATCCAGGGAAGGCGAACGTGGTCGCCGATGCCCTAAGTCGTAAAGAGAGAATCAAGCCCATAAGGGTTAGGGCTTTGGAAATGATTATTCGAACTGATCTTTCCTTGCGCATTCGTGCCGCGCAGAAAGAAGCCCTCAAAGAAGGAAACCTTGAAGAAGAATATCTCCGTGGGATGGAGAAGCTACTGGTACCAAACGAGGAAGGAACATTATGCTTCGAGAAAAGGATTTGGGTTCCTCTGTTTGGTGGTTTAAGGAAAGTTATTTTTGATGAAGCTCACAAATCACGGTACTCTATCCATCCTGGAGCGGATAAGATGTACCAGGATCTCAAAGATTATTATTGGTGGCCTAGGATGAAAGGCGATGTTGCTGTTTATGTGAGCAAATGTTTAACGTGCGCTAAGGTTAAAGCCGAATACCAGAAGCCTTCAGGACTTCTGCAACAACCTGAGATTCCCAAGTGGAAATGGGAACAAATCTCAATGGATTTTATTACAAAACTGCCAAGAACGCCGAGAGGCCATGACACTATCTGGGTGATAGTGGATCGTTTAACAAAGTCAGCACACTTCTTACCCATCAGGGAGAAGGATAATACGAGTAAATTGGCTGAAATTTACATGAGAGAGATCGTCGCGCGCCATGGAGTACCTCTCTCAATCATTTCTGATAGAGACGGAAGGTTTGTGTCAAGGATATGGCAATCCTTCCAAGAAGCCTTTGGCTCACAATTGAATCTGAGCACTGCGTTTCATTCGCAAACTGACGGCCAGAGCGAGCGAACGATACAGACTTTGGAAGACATGCTGAGAGCGTGTGTTATGGATTTGGGCGGTAGCTGGGACAAACATTTACCTTTGGTCGAATTTTCATACAACAACAGCTACCACACCAGTATTGGTGTCGCGCCATTTGAAGCTCTTTACGGATGCAAGTGCCGATCACCCTTATGTTGGGCTGACGCAGGTGATAGGCAGCTTGCTGGTCCCGAAATCGTCCAAGAGACGACAGACAAGATCGCGCAGATTCTTAAACGCATCGAAGCAGCTCGCCACAGACAGAAGGCCTATGCGGATCAAAACCGAAAACATATGGATTTCCAAGTTGGAGAAATGGTGTTATTGAAAGTCTCACCCTGGAAGGGTGTGGCACGCTTCGGAAAGCGTGGGAAGTTAAATCCGCGCTACATTGGTCCCTTCAGAATTCTGGAAAGAATAGGACTAGTAGCATACAAGTTGGACCTACCTGCTGAACTAAATGGTGTTCACGATACATTTCACGTACCCAATCTAAAGAAAAGTCCAACTCAAGTCACCGTTGCCATTCCCACCGACGAGATTCATGTTGACGACACGCTCCACTTCGTTGAAGAACCTGTTGAGGTCACGGATTGGAAAGTTAACAAGACCCGCCGGAGCAGTGTCAAGCTCGTCAAATTTCGTTGGAATGCCAGACATGGTCCTGAATACACCTGGGAACGTGAGGACCGGATGAAAGAGAAATACCCCCACCTTTTTCCTAAGAACCCTGCATCTACAAGCAGAACTTAAATTTCGGGACGAAATTTATTTAACGGGGGGAGAATGTGACAACCCACACTAAACCAGGTATCCGTACGACTTAATTAGTAATTAATTACTGCTGAATTACTGTGCTTACTTGAACTTATGAATAAACTGCTACTTGAATACTGATACATGTACTTACTTGCATCATACTTGCTTGCTGTCACTACATTATTTACATGCTGAACCTTAGTGACAAACATGATGCACAAAAAGCACAGTAGCACAATACACGGATAACCTATTGAACATGCTGATAAAGCCAGCATCAGGCAAACATTGCCTCCAAGGCCTGTAAGAGCCTGAGATATTTTGCTACACTAGTGGTGAGTGTAGGGATACAAGGGTTGTAGAACTGCGTCTCTAGGAATAAGTCACTATGACTGGATGTGCCTAAAACGTACTCTAAGTACAAAACTCAGCACTTTACAAAATAATTCAGCTTTTAGCTAACTAATAAAGTGCCAAAACATGAGAAAAATAACACTAGACACTTTCCAAAGTGTCAAGAATGAGTTGTGTCACTAAAAAGGGTATTAACGACACTTAAAGCTTTGTTAAGCACTTTAATGGATTACCATCCAACCGAACAACCGGACTATACCCGAAACATGAAAATATTGTTATTTTCATTATTTATCTTTTTCTAAGCCAGTTAGGGTCCCTGAATACCCTAACGCCCACTGTAACGCGTGACACACTAATAACTGGGTTAAACACTTAACTAACTTGATTTAACCTAACTAATACCCAACTATCTAGTTGGAATCGGACCAAGACCCCCCCCTCCTAACCGTCCCCAACTAAGGGGAGACATACCATGTCCTTGCAAGATTATTATAATCTAGTGTGCTTAGAATCTAGATGACACAAGACCCAATGGTTAATACACACTTAATTTGTCTATAAGATCAAGGTTAAACACTTATGGTTATTTCCATCACTCAACACTACACAACAACTCTCTATCTCTTTCTATAAGCTTTCGGCCGAACATCCCCTTATACACCCATCCATCTTCGATTTTGTTCTAGCCATTTCAATCACCTACAAGTGTTAAGGGTCGTATACAAGGAGTCTTGGAGCAAACGGAACGCGAAGGACCTCTTTATCTTGCTTTTATCCACGCCATTTTCGTCAAGATTCCTCCCTAGCCTCGAGCTAGTGGTATGTTGCTTAGAACACCTTCTCAATCTATTCTAAAGTGGTTAAAAGGATTTGTATCGGTTAAAACTCGTTAACATGCAAGATGATGCTTTAAAGTTTACTAAAAACACTAAAAATAGTGGTTAAAAGCTTATATGTTGTGTAAATGATGTAGTATTCGAAATGAATGATTATTTAGGCCCGATCTATGATGTGGTAGCTCGGATCATCGTTTAACCCGGTTTGGTAAGGTCATGGATCTTAACATAAGCTTGTTTTGAATGATACAAGGGTTAAAAGGTGAAACTCTACCACACGCGAATCATGAACTTGTGTAAAAGAGTTTTACTTGTGAAATTGTGTTTAAAACTAGCAGATCTACGCATCTGCAAGTGGTATCTTCAAAGAACCACATATCAAAGAAATCATGTATTTTAAAAGATAGATTTTACACCAACAAGCATGATTTTTATAAACCACAAGTGTGTAAACACTTGTGAAATGAAAAGATCCGACAAAATAACAGTTTTTGTAAAAGATGACTGGAAGTTGTAAAAATAGATTTTCTCTAAAAACGAGGTTTTTACAAGATCAAATTATCTTATGTGAAGGTCTACTAAATTTAAGGGGATTTACACCACAGTTTTGGGAAAACTGCAAGTTCATGTAATTTTTGGCAATTTACACATATGTCGATTAGTTGTTGTGATGAAAGTTGTTCTGATCAGATAAAGAAAATTGTTGAGTTGATTTGTTAAAGAAAATGATACGCTTGAAAGCGTGGCCACCTCCAGTTACAGAGGAAACTCTGGCGAAATTTTTCTAAAAACCTAACACTTAGAACTATTTACACTACAAGTGTTAGAATTATTTTTTGACATGTTTTCAAAATATAAATTTCGCCATGACTTTATTTACTAAATATTCGGAGGTGGGATTTTCACAAAATTTCACGTGATAAATATATATTTTCACACACTGTTTATGATTATTTTGTGAAAATACATAGATATTATTTTTAGAGTAAAAATAATATTTACGAACATTAACGATCCCAAAATAATACGAACGCTTTCACCATAAATATATAAGTTACACCGGTGATTATATTACCACTCGATTGTTAAACGTAACTTACGCACTTACGGAAATATTTATGAACGCACATGTATTGAATCCCCCACCCTTGGGAAGGAAAATAATTACCAAGTATTTACAGAATGTAAACACGAAATAGTTGTCTAACTATTTCCCAAAAACATAAACCATGAAGCTAAGGCACGGCCGTCCGTCTAATAGAATTAGTACGTGTAGGTCGTCACACAGCTGCGTGAGCAGGAGATACTTGGTAGAGACGCTTCACTGTGAGTTCATGTCCCCCTTTTCTCTAACTGTTTTCAGTTTTCTTAACTGCGGGGGTGAAATACATGTTACTATGATTACGAGTACTTTATACACGGTATGGTTAGCATAAGGAGGTTTACTACTTAGATCATGTGAGTGGGTAGGAGCAATATGAGGCCATTAGTCCTCATGTCGGGACCGAGGGACAGGAGCGGTAGATCTATCTGGGTGTAGCGAGCCCAGCCCCAGGCCAAACTAGAAACGGACCTTGGGGTGACTTTGTCCACATACTAATGCCGTGGCGAAATCTGCTAGGTTTGAGTCTCCCTATTTGCACTTCACATATATCAGTGGCCTTGCAAACCATTGGTGATCTCAATTCCCTTATTTGCTACATACCAAGACTATTTTTATACTCACAAAGGTTTACTTACTCACTTACACATGAACTCGCTCAACATTATTGTTGATTTTTCAACTTACATGTATTTCAGGAAATTAAAGATCTGGCGCGGTATGTTATGTTTTCCCGCTGCATAAGGGTTCCAAGGTCATCCCAGTTTAGGAAATGTGACTCTTTCCTGGACAAGTCACAAATCTTAAACTGCGTTTATCTCATGTTGATGTTTATGTTTATCAAGACAATGTTTTACGTTATGAGGTTGTAAGTCACTAAGACAATGTTATGTTACTCTGGTTTTAAAACTTAATCAAATGGATGATCTTGCATGATTTTATTTCATATAGCTTTGTTATGGTTAAGCTATGGTATTAAGAAGTCACACCAAAATTAACCACGCTTCCGCAAAGCCAGGGTGTGACAATGCTGCCACACCTTTGCTCAGATTCAAGAACAACCGGATTGGTACCACCATAAACACCGCCGCCGCCCTCCCTAAGGGTGGCTAGGGTTTAGAGATTGGATGAGAATAAGATGGGTGGAAGGGGATAACTCAGATTGTTGTTGTTTGAAGATGATGATTGATGATGGTTGTTATTTGAAGATGATGATTGATGATGGTTGTTGTGAGAGAGAGAAAGAGAGAAACTGGATATAAACATATACATGTTCATATTTTGTTAAATGAGAAATTTAGGTTTTTAATTCTTCAAGGGTATTATAGTCATTTCACACATAGTTAACTGAGAAATTTAACAGAGGTTAGGGCTGGGGACCAACCGAGTTCATTTTTGACAAGTTTTGGGACCACACGTGTAATTAGTAAACCATTAGGACCAAGTCTGCAATTTTTGAAAACCACAGGGACCAACCAAGTATTTAACTCCCAAACAAACAAACAATGATAGGGAGGTTTCTAACATAAACATTGATTTTACTGTAATTTATGTCTATGGATGCAAATTCAAATAATTAACAAAAGCCTTAGGGGCTGTTTGGCAACATCTGAACCAATAAGTGCTGAATCAATAAGAGGTCTGAATGGATAAGAGGCTCTGAACCAGTAAAGTGTTGTTTGGTTGCACATCTAAATGACTGTGTAAAATGGCATTTTTACCCCTCTCAATAAAACTAAATACCTTTCTTTAACCGGAAAATATATGGATTGAACGTCCACAAACCTCTCAAACATTCCTTTTTGTGCTTTTTGAACATCAGTGGAAGGTAAAGTTTCATCTCTCTCTCCCTCAAGAATACATTCCTTTTAGTCCTTTTTATCATCTTCACTAATCATCTACAGAATCCTACCCATTTTCTGTCAGAGTTCATCGAACACATGGTCTTCAGACCTAGAGACCTTCAATATCAACTATTAACAACACAAAAATTTCACAAAAACCATTCAGATATGTGAGATTTTATACATCTACACGTGCTGAAATGGAAACAAAACTGAACCGAAGCACCCCCAGCCAACCCGACAGTACCCGAAACAAACCCAACTAGATCTTGACCAAAACTGGAATTAAAACCCAAACGAGAACAAACCTCCGCTATCGGAGTCGTGCCGGAAAACGGCTCTGCTATTGACGTTGTTGCTGTGTGCCGCCGCTGAAATCCGCCGCTGCTGAACGTCGCCGCCGTGACGCCGCTCCGTTTGTCGGAATCTTGATAGAGAGGCAGGAGATGTATGGTGGGTTTAGGGTTTTAATAAAGAAAGGATGAAGAAGAAGAGCAGCGATTTTGGTCTGAGGTTTTGTGTGTGAGGGTGTATATTTGTTTGGAGATGAAGTCTCCATTGTCGTGGAAGCGCAAAAGGATGGAGGAGGGAGGGAGTTACAGAGTGATATGAGAGGTTGAGGGAGGAGAGCAGCTTGTTTTGTTTGAGGAAGGGTACAGAGCTCTTATTTTTCATTCAGACTCTCTCATATGCTGAACCATTCAGAGCTGAAAGAGCTGAATGGAACCATTAAGAGGTGATGTTTTAGTGAACCAAACACACCTACCTCTGAGCGATTCAGAGCCAAGCCTCTTAATGGCTCCATTCAAACCCAAACAATCATCCCCTTAGTTTTCTCAATCACCTCAATTATCCTAGGTGTGTAAACAAGAGTTATCAAAACTCAAGAATGAATTTGACAATCATAGGGGTTTTCTAACATGCCAATATCAGTTAATCCACACAAAACATGTTTTAACCACTTTAAGTCGAATACACATATTATTTATATATTATGAAAGGATAAAATAATTCGGTTACTTATAACAACTTGTTTTGCTAAATATGATTAGTTGCATGAAAGATGTATGGCCCGCTTCAGTTGCTAACTTTTTAGATTGTGTATAATCTGAGTTAGTGGTGTAAACGAGTGAAGCCGAACTCAACTCATTTGTTATCTATAGAACTATTTCTTTATTATAATCATTTACATATATATTTATAACTATAATTATATATATATAATATAATATGTATTATTTAAATATGTGTTCATATATTTATACATATTAATCATTATTATATACATATATATACATTTAATATATTAAACTATATATATCTATACCGCGAGAATTGCGAGAACCACTATGAACACAACCAAAAATACCTAAAAAACATACAATTTTTCTATTATTATTTTTAAAGAAAAATCGCTATATCTCGTCTAAAAAAAAAATCGAGTAACAATTATGGATGCACATGTGCATGTGTATCATTTCTTTGACAAATTCTGTAATACATTACCAGTATTAGACAATTGCACTTTCATTTACACTATCATCCGTAATACAATACTTTTTACATTACCAATATTAGAAATGCACATGTGCATCTATACGTATGAACATGATATAATGCGTTTTTTGTACACTACTTTGAATACACTTTCCTTTTCATCTATCATACCATCCATAATACACTACCATTACCTCCTACTATCCATAATACACTACCATTACCAATATGTATAATATTTTTCACTTTATGCACATATACATCAACACACTTCATACCATACCAAACAATATATTACATCATAAAGTGACAAATATAATCAAACCATCAACCACTAGATATAACTAACCAAAAACATGGATATTGGCCTACTTCATAATTCAAAATCACAATTTTTTTGAACCAAAACACGTTATATCATGTTCATACATATAGATACACATGTGCATTTTATATATTGCTAATGTAAAAAGTAGTTTATTACGGATGGTAGTGTAAATGAAAGTACAATTGTCTAATACTGGTAATTTATTATGGAATTTGTCAAAAAAATGATACATATGCACATGTGCATCGATAATTATTGCTCGAAATCTTTTTTAAGAACGAAATATAGCGATTTAAAAAAAATATATTAAACAAAAAATTGTGTGTTTTTAGGTACTTTTAGGTTTTCTTTTTGATTGGTTCTCATGGTTCTCGCAATAAGAGTGGTTCTCAAATGAACCCTACCCTAGGGATATGTTAAAATGAGAACCACCTTGAGTTGTGAGAACCATGAGAACTAGGCCATCCAAAGGGTTTTTTTCGAAAAAATTTTCTAAAAAATCACTTGTTTCAGTAAAAAAAATGCCTCATAGGCTCATACCCACATTTACATGAGGCGTAAAAAATATTTATCTTCGTACAAAATTTACACCAGCACGCTAAAAAAACTTGCATCAGTCAAAACTACCGACTCGATAATTTTTTTTTACTTTTTTTACAGATGTGTTTATAATATGTTCATCTACGTTTTTGCAAAAAAAAAAAAAAAAAAAAAAAAAAAAAAAATTGGCCCAACTCGCGCGAGAAGAAAAAGTTCTCACGGTTCTTTCAATTCGTGGTGGTTCACATTTGAACCGAGCCCTATATAAATTACAATTTCCGTCCTTTATCTTTGTATCAGATTGCAATGGATAGCTTTAAGTTCAATAATTACAGTCACAATCCTTTATTCGGAAAACTCATTACATCTTTCGTCCTTTAGCACTAACTTAGTTAAAATTTTCAGTTAAATCTAATCAATTAAGGGTAGTTTTGTAATTTTACCTATCTACTTAAAAATATATTTAAAAAGAACAGAAAAAACAAAAAAAAAATACATTTCTTTATATTTATAAATCAAACACTCTCCGATCACTGATATACGTTAAATTATACATGTTTTTATACCCCAAAACACTTCCGTTTTAAGCGTTTTTGACCGAAAACACAACGTTTAGGTGCCAAATCCGGTACTTTTATATTTTCAGGTCTTAAACAGAGCATAAAGGAAAAAATCTGATAAAAACGGACAAAATCTAATGCATTTCTGATGGAAATGGCAAAAATCTGATGAACTGGCAGGTGTGGCACGACCGTGCCACCGGCGGCACTACCGTGCCGTTTGTCACACCCTGGCTTTGCGGAAGCGTGGTTAATTTGGTGTGACTTCTTAATACCATAGCTTAACCATAACAAAGCTATATGAAATAAAACCATGCAAGATCATCCATTTAATTAAGTTTTGAAAACCAAATACAACAACATTGTCTTAACAATCACAAACATCCACATGACATAAACACAGTTTAAGGATTGTGACTTGTCCAGGAAAGAGTCACATTCCCCAAACCCGGATGACCTCGTAACTAGTGCAGCGGGAAAACGTGTCATACCGCGCCAGATCCTTTAATTCCCTGAAATACATGTAAGTTGAAAAATCAACAATAATGTTGAGCGAGTTCATGTATTTAGTATGTGCGCGCGAATAAACCTTTGTAATCATTGCAAGTATGAATGTTTTGTAAACTCTGGTATGAAAGCAAATAAGGAAACATATCAGTTATTGTGTATCCACATGGTCCAACCTGCGGGCGCATGGGAGGGGATAGGACAAGGTCACCACATGGTCCAACCTGCGGGCGCATGGGTGGTGTTAAGACAAGGTCACCACATGGTCCAACCTGCGGGCGCATGGGTGGTGTTAAGATATGGTCACCACATGGTCCAACCTGCGGGCGCATGGGTGGTGTTAAGATAAGGTCACCACATGGTCCAACCTGCGGGCGCATGGGTGGTGTTTGTTATGCTCAAATAGGCCTATCACTCGTATCCCTCGATCGTACTACGAGGACTAATGTTCTTAAGGTTTCACCTACCCAATCACATAACCTAACGATTCCTTCCTTAGCTCACCATACCATGTAAGAAACATTCGTAATCATAGTAACATGTATTTCACCCCCGCAGTTAAAAACTGAAAACAGTTAAGAGAAAAGGGGGAGCATGAACTCACAGTGGTGCGTCTCTACCAAGTATGCCTCCAAATCAATCAGCTGTATGACGACCTACACGTGCTAACTCTATTAGACGGACGGCCGTGCCTTAGTTTTATGGTTTAAGTTCTTGGGAAATAGTTAGTCAACTATTTCGTGTTTATATTCTGTATATACTTGGTAGTTAATCTCCTTCCCAAGGATGGGGGAGTCAATACATGTGCGTTCAGATCATATCATTAAGTCTCACTTAATATATATTTACTTCTAACTCCAAAATATAAACATTTTTCTCAAAAATATTATATTTTTACTTCACAAAATTCTCCCAAAATAATACTTTGTCAAATATACGCGTTCATAATTATTTCTGTAAAATGCGTAAGTTACGTTTTAACGTTCGAGTGGTAATAAGAATTACCGATGTAACTTATATGTTTATCGTAGAGGCGTTCGTATTATTTTGGATCCATTAACATTTTGTAGTATTATTTTTACCCTAAAAATAATACTAGTATTTTCACAAAATAATCATAAACACATGACAAGTGTCGTTAAGAAAAATATATACTAAATATATATTTATCGCGTTTTATTTTGTGAAATCCCACCTCCGATATTTTGTAAATAAAGTTGTGGCGAAAACAAGTCGAAAAGTATTTCTAACACTTATAGTGAAAATAATTCCAAGTGTTAGGTTTTTAGAAAAATTTCGCCAGAGTTTCCTCTGTAACTGGAGGTGGCCACGCTTTCAAGCGTATCATTTTCTTTTACAATTCAAACCAACAATTTTCTTGTTCAACAACAAACAATATTCAACTAGTTAAAATCGTTGTAATCGCAAAAATACATGAACTTGTAGTTTATCCAAAAATATGTGATAAAGCTCCTTATCTTTGGTGTATCTTTATATAAATCCAACCGGTTTCGTAAAAGCCTCGTTTTTAAAGAAATTGCATCTTTACAACTTCTAGTAACATTTGACAAAACTAGTTCTTTGTCGGAACTTAGTGTTACACAAGTGTTTATACACTTGTGTGTTCATAAAATCATTCTTGTTATTATAAGATCATTCTTTTAGAAACATGATTTCCTTGACGCGTGGTCCTTTGAAAATACCGGTTGTAGATACGTAGATCAACTAGTTTTAAACGCTTTTTCACTTGTCAAAATATTTTTACACAAGTTCATGATTCGGGTGTGGTAGAGTTTCACCTTTTAACCCTTGTTCCTTTCAAAATAACCTTATGTCATGATCCAAGAACATGACTAGACCGGGTTAAACGGTGATCCGAGCTACCACAACATAGATCGGGTCCAAATAATCATACATTTCAAATACTACATCATTTACACAACATATAAGCTTTTAACCACTATTATTAGTGTTTTTAGTAAACTTTAATGCTTCAAAATGCAAGATTCCGAGTTTTAACCGATAAAAATCCTTTTAACCACTTTAGATTAGTTCAAGAAGGTGTTTTAAGCATTATACCTCTAGCTCAAGGCTAGGGAAGAATCTATGCGCAAAAGAGGTGGATAAAAGCTAAGTAGAGAGGTCCTTCGCGTTCCGCTTGCACCAAGTTTCCTAATATTCGACCCTTAACACTTGTAGATGATTGGAACTTGCAAGATACAAATCGAAAATGGATGGATGGACAAGGGGTGTTTGGCCGTAGCTTCCTTAGGGAGAGAGAGAGAGTTCTTTGGTGAGTTTAAGTGATGACAATGTTCATATGTGTAATACTTGGATCTTATAGACAAATTACAAGTGAATTACCCAATGGATGTTATGTCTTCTAGATACTAAGCAAAGGGATTATAATAATCAAACAAAGGTACAAGTGTGTCCCCCCTTAGTTGGGGACGGTTAGAGAGGGGGGGGGGGGGGGGTACTAGTCCAATTCTAACAAATAGTTAGGTTTATTAGTTGGGTCAAGTAAGGTAGTTAAGTGCTTAACCCGGTTAGTGGTGTGTCACGCGTTACAAAGGGAAATCAGGGACCCTAACTGGCTCAGAAAAAAAAAAAATAATGAAAATAACAATATTTTCATGTTCCGGGTATAGTCCGGTTGTTCGGTTGGATAGTAATCCGTTAAAGTGCTTAACAAAGCTTAAAGTGTCGTTAATACCCTTTTTAGTGACACAACTCATTTCTGACACTTTGGAAAGTGTCTAGTAATATGTTTCTCATGTTTTGGCACTTTATTAGTTAGCTAAAAGCTGAATTTTTATGTAAAGTGCTAAGTTTTGTACTTAGAGTACGTTTTAGGCACATCCAGTCATTGTGACTTAACCCTAGAGACGCAGTTCCACAACCCTTATATCCCTACACTCACTACTAGTGTAGCAAAACGTTTCTGGCTCGTACAGGCCTTAGAGGCAGTGTTTGCCTGATGCTGGCTTTATCAGCATGTTCAATAGGTTATCCGTGTATTGTGCTACTGTGCTTTTTGTGCATCATGGTTGTCACTAGGGTTTAGCATGTAAATAGTGTAGTGACGATAAGTAAAGTATGATGCAAGTACGTACATGTATCAGATATCAAGTAGCAGTTCATCAGCTAGTTCAAACAAGCACAGTAATTAAGCGGTAATTAATCATTAGTTAAGTCGTACGGATACCTGGTTTAGTGCGGGTTGTCACATTCTCCCCCCGTTAAATAAATTTCGTCCCGAAATTTTAAGTTCTGCTACTAGATGCAGGGTTCTTAGGAAGTAAGTGGGGGTACTTGTCTTTCATTCGGTCCTCACGTTCCCAGGTGTATTCAGGACCATGCCTGGCATTCCAACGAATTTTGACGAGCTTGACACTGCTCCGGCGGGTCTTGTTTATCTTCCAATCCGTGACCTCAACAGGTTCTTCTGTGAAGTGGAGCGTGTCGTCAACGTGAATCTCGTCGGTGGGAATGGTAATGGTATCTCGAACTGGACTTTTCTTCAGGTTGGATACATGAAATGTATCGTGAGCTGAATGGAGTTCAGCAGGTAAGTCCAGCTTGTATGCTACTAGTCCTATTCTTTCCAAAACTCTGAAAGGACCAATGTAGCGCGGATTTAACTTCCCACGCTTTCCGAAGCGTGCCACACCCTTCCAGGGTGAAACTTTCAATAACACCATTTCTCCAACTTGGAATTCCACATGTTTCCGGTTTGGATCCGCATAGGCCTTCTGTCTGTGGCGAGCTGCTTCGATGCGTTTTAGAATCTGCGCAATCTTGTCCGTCGTTTCTTGGACGATTTCGGGACCAGCAAGCTGCCTATCACCTGCGTCAGCCCAGCATAGGGGTGATCGGCACTTGCGTCCGTAAAGGGCTTCGAATGGCGCGACGCCAATACTGGTGTGGTAGCTGTTGTTGTATGAAAATTCGACCAAAGGCAAATGCTTATCCCAGCTACCGCCCAAATCCATAACACACGCTCTCAGCATGTCTTCCAAAGTCTGTATCGTTCGCTCGCTCTGGCCGTCAGTTTGCGGATGAAACGCAGTGCTCAGATTCAATTGTGAGCCAAAGGCTTCTTGGAAGGATTGCCATATCCTTGACACAAACCTTCCGTCTCTATCAGAAATGATTGAGAGAGACACTCCATGGCGCGCGACGATCTCTCTCATGTAAATTTCAGCCAATTTGCTCGTGTTATCCTTCTCCCTGATGGGTAAGAAGTGTGCTGACTTTGTTAAACGATCCACTATCACCCAGATAGTGTCATGGCCTCTTGGCGTTCTTGGCAATTTTGTAACAAAATCCATTGAGATTTGTTCCCATTTCCACTTGGGAATCTCTGGTTGTTGCAGAAGTCCTGAAGACTTCTGGTATTCCGCTTTAACCTTAGCGCATGTTAAACATTTGCTCACATAAACAGCAACATCGCCTTTCATCCTAGGCCACCAATAATAATCTTTGAGATCCTGGTACATCTTATCCGCTCCAGGATGGATAGAGTACCGTGATTTGTGAGCTTCATCAAAAATAACTTTCCTTAAACCACCAAACGGAGGAACCCAAATCCTTTTCTCGAAGCATAACGTTCCTTCCTCGTTTGGTACCAGTAGCTTCTCCATCCCACGGAGATATTCTTCTTCAAGGTTTCCTTCTTTGAGAGCTTCTTTCTGCGCGGTACGAATGCGCAAGGAAAGATCGGTTTGGATAATCATCTCTAAAGCTCTAACCCTTATGGGCTTGATTCTCTCTTTACGACTTAGGGCATCGGCGACCGCGTTCCCCTTCCCTGGATGATACTTTATCTCGCAGTCGTAATCGTTCAGCAACTCGACCCATCGTCTTTGCCTCATATTCAGCTCCTTCTGGTTGAATATGTGCTGTAGGCTCTTGTGATCTGTAAAGATTGTACACTTCGTACCATAAAGGTAGTGTCTCCAGATCTTTAGTGCAAATACCACTGCGCCAAGTTCCAAATCATGTGTGGTATAGTTCTTTTCGTGCACTTTCAGTTGACGCGATGCGTAAGCAATAACCTTTTGGGCGTTGCATCAACACACAACCCAATCCATGACGCGATGCATCGCAGTATACCACAAAATCGTCAGTACCCTCTGGTAGAGCTAAGATTGGCGCGTTACAAAGCTTATCCTTCAATATCTGAAATGCTTCATCCTGTTTGATTCCCCAATCAAACTTCTTATCTTTCTGGGTGAGGAGCGTCAAAGGTTGAGCGATTTTTGAAAAATCTTCAATGAACCTTCGATAGTAGCCAGCCAAACCCAAGAATTATCGAATCTCGGTTGGCGTCTTTGGCGTTTCCCAATCCTTGATCGCCTCGATCTTGGTTGGATCCACGTGGATTCCATCTCCATTTATCACATGTCCAAGAAATTGGACCTCATGTAGCCAAAATTCGCACTTAGAGGGTTTGGCATACAGCTGTTCTTTCTTTAGCAGCTCCAAAATAGCTCTTAGATGCGGCTCGTGCTCAGTCTTTGTTCTTGAATAAATCAAGATGTCGTCGATAAACACAATCACGAACTTGTCCAAGTGCGGCTTGCAAACTCTATTCATCAAGTCTATAAAGATTGCAGGTGCGTTTGTCAAACCATACGTCATAATAAGGAACTCGTAGTGTCCATAACGAGTTCTGAAGGCTGTCTTTGGGATACTCTCCCCTTGTATCCTTAACTGATGGTATCCAGATCGAAGGTCGATCTTTGAATAAAAGCTTGAACCTTGCAGTTGGTCGAATATATCATCTATCCTTGGCAGAGGATATCTATTCTTGATCGTCAGCTTGTTCAGCTCCCGGTAGTTGATGTTTATTTGAAAATCATCATCCTTCTTTTTGACGAGTAGAAATGGGGTTACCCCAAAAGGGAATTTTGGTCTGTTATCTTCCTTCTCTACCCATTTCTAAAACTTCTATGTCAATCCTTGCATCTCCGAAAATGTAAGTTGCTACGATGCGACGACTACGGGTGCAGTGCCTGGAATTAGATCGACGCGGGATTCGACTAATCGTTGAGGAGACGATTCCGGCAAGTCTTCGAAGAAGACTTCGGGGTATCTTCCAATCACAGGGATATCTTCGAGTTTCGGTTCTTCGGCTTCTTTTTCCACGACATGAGCCAAGAATGCAACACATCCTGTGTGCGAAAATTTTCGTGTCTTCTTTGTCTGATAATCCGTAGGAGCGTATCCTGCTCCATGAATCACAATCATTTCTCCGTTCGTCGTCGGGGCGCGGATGACAATCTCCGCCGGGTTGTTCGACAACCAGTCCATCCCAATTATCACATCGAAGCTTTCGTTAGGCTTGTTCTATCGAGAACTGGGTATCTAGGTTACTTACTACTAAAACAACTATATTTTCTGAAGCTAAAATTTGACAATACTGTCAAATAGAGCATAACATTGACTATTATGAGACGTACCGATATCCACGCTTGGATCCTATCCCCGCTGTTGAGCTTTCATTCACTTGCCTGAGTGTTCTTAGGGCAATACTTCCTGAAATGCCCCACATCACCGCAATTAAAACATGCTTGGCCACAGTCTTGATCGTCAGCTTCCCTGCCTTGATAGTTGTTGTCGTCGTTATTTCCTCCGCGATTTCCGTTACCATCTTGACCTCTATTTCCATGTTTAGTACCTTGCCGACACGTTTCCTTGACATGTCCCACCTTGCCACAGTTACCACATTTTCCATATCTACACTGCCCGTTATGGGGTCGTCGACAGTTGTCGCACTTTGGTAGGATACCCGTGTACTCTTTTCTCTTTTTGGCCTTGTCGTTGCTACTCGACTGGGTACCCTGTTTGAAATTTGCCAACTTCCTCTTGTTGTCCCCAGATGACTCTACATGCGTCTCCTTCTTCTCCTTAGAGGTTGAAAATTTGTTCATCCTGACTGCCTCTTCCGTCAGGGCTACACTTAGATTGATGGCCTCAGTGATTGTCGCAGGCTTGGAGGAGGTTACCATACTTATGATTTGAGGAGCTAAACCCCAAATGAAGCGCTCGATTCGCTTGTATTCTGGTGTAACCATGTAAGGAACGATACGCGATAGAACTTGGAACTTCTCCACATACTCAACTATTTTTGGACCTTCCATCTTCAAGTTCCAGAACTCAGTTTCTACCTTCTGGCTTTCTGTTCTCGAACAGTACTTTTTATGCATTAGCTCTTTCAGCTCGTCCCATGATAAAGCATACGCAGCAGCCTCGCCCATTGTCTGAACCTGAAGTTTCCACCATGACAGAGCCCCATCTCGGAACAGCCCGGAAATGTACGTGACCTGATCTCTTGGGGCGCATTTGCTCGCACGCAAAACAGTGTCAGTCTTCTCAATCCAGCGTACGAAGGCTACGGCACCCCCAGTGCCATTGAAATGCAGGGGCTGGCAGCCCAAGAACTGTTTGTAGGTGCAGCCGTTGGGTGGGTTACTTCCTGAGGTATCTCCGTTGTGCTCGGAGCGATGGGCCTCGTATTGTGCGATGACTGCAGCAATGATTCCCTGAAGTTCCGCCTCGTTGGTGGGTATGCGTACACCCCGTTTTGGAGGCATTTTCTAAAAGATGTTTCACGTAGGTTAGGTCATCGCAAATAAAATGCACGTATGCATTCAATAATATCAACACATAACATCTCATGCTATCAATAAATCATTCACATAAGATCTCATGTTATAAATAAATTAGCCTCTGCAATGGTCGAGGCTTCGAGGTAGTAACCATACCCCTGATCTGGGGTGCAAGTGTCCAAATGAATCGTTCAATCCTTTTGGACTCCGGTTTGACTAAGTAGGGGGCGACCCTAGATAAGTCGTGCGATCGCTGGACAAGTTCAGGAATTTCTGGTTCGTCCATTTTCAAATTCCTGAACTCCACCTCAAGCTTCTAAATTTTAGTCCTAAAACAACATTTCTTCTCACTCGTTTCCTTGAGCTCGTCCCAGCTCAGTGCATAAGCAGCGTCTGTGCCAAGGGTCTGAACCTGGAGGTTCCATCAAGAGAGTGTGCCATCTAGAAATGTCCCCGAGATATAGGTAACACTCGGTTGGGGCGAACAGTTACTCATTCTTAGAATGGAGTCGGTCTTTTCGGACCAACGAACAAATGCAACGACGCCTCCTGTTCCATCAAAGTTCAAAGGCTTGCAGTTCAGGAACTGTTTATAGGTGCAGCCAGTTGGAGGGTTATTTCCAGTAATGCCATCGTTGTACTTAGAGCGGAGGGCTTTATGTCGTGCATTTATCTGTGAGATGCGTTCTTGCAGCTCAGCTTCTGTCCTTGGCAACGTACTGGTGTTTGTGTCACGTCTGGGTGACATTCCCTTTTGTCGAAGTGGTGTGAAGCGGGTTAGACAATGTTTCAATTGTCTATGAGGTATATATAGCAACATAAGCCATCATGTAATTACCCAATTTCACACGCAAATATACTCAATGTATGAGTGGGGAAATAAATTTCTGAGCCTTCACATAGGCTTGCCAATTTGGCTTGTTGCTTGTATTAGAATGAACTCGAGGCTACATCGCCTCGCCTTGGTCATTCGTGTTTTAGATATTTCCTGCTACATTGGTTTTCATTAGCTTGACCCGCAGAGTCCACCAGGATTTCTGTGCACTACAAGTCGTTATTACGTGGGCCCCCGTAATAATAAATTGTCTTGCACAGTTATCCCAAATTTTCTCTCGTCCAAGCAGATGATAAATCAAGGAGCAACAGCAGGTGCATCGGCACGAACAGGGTCATGCTACAATGCGGGGTCAGGAGCAACGCCTGGCTCAGGGGCCACGGCTGGCTCCGGATCAAAAACTCCATCTCAAGATCAGCTGGATCAACAAACACAGGGGGTTACAGGATCCTCCAAGGGCTGGTCTAAGTGCATGAACTCAATGTCATGGTCTGGATCAAAACCCAGGTGGAAAAAAAACAGAATCGTCCTCAATATCGCGATCAAACTCAAATCTGTGTGCGAGAACTGGGGCAGCTGATGATGCCATATCAGGGTCGGCGTCGTGTGAGTGGTGCTGCACTCCCTGTATGTGCAAAGATGCGGATGTCAGAAACTCAAATGAGTCTGGGATAGGGGAATTGGCATGAGTTTCCCCTGCAGAAGCGTCCGCATGCAGTAGTCTAATACCAGCAGCAATAGGGTCCTGCCCTCGAATGGGTCCTCCTCTAGTAGGTCGTTATCGTCGTTAGAGGCCACGTTGGGGGGCATATCATCAACAGGATAAGCGGCAAGGGGGCACAGGAGCAGGGATCACCACGAGTGGCAAACTCCCAACAAGATGGCCATCAGTAGGCTCTGCTACGACTTCAGGCAGCGCAAAAGGGCTGAAAGTCGTCATTGTCTGTGCCGGTAGTATCGGAAATGTACACCTCGTGCTTCGATGAAACTATGTCGTCTGACACTATGGCCATGGGATTCGTAGTGTCCATCTTTCTAGTATATGATGAAAGCATGATGTTTGTAACACAAACGCGTATACGTATAATAATCAATCATATAATCATATAATCACATAAGTTACCAAGTAAGCATTCAAATCATTCTCCTAGTCTCACTAGCCAATTTCCTCCCAGTCTCGAAGACTGCTCTATCCTCCACCTCGACCTCTCAGATCGAGCCTCGGTCCCCTTGACCGAGCCTCAGCCTTCATGACTGAGCCTACTCTTCCTAGCCTTGCTAGCCCACTACCTCGGTCACCTAGACCGAGCCTCGATCCTCCAGACTGAGCCTCAGCCCTCCAGGCTGAGCCTATAACAAATCAACGTGCTCAACTACCTCGGTCACCTAGACCGAGCCTCGATCCTCCAGACTGAGCCTCAGCCCTCCAGGCTGAGCCTATAAATAATAAAATGTGCTCAACATTTGTTTGTAAAAAGTTTTGGATCTGGACTTAAGTGGTATGCAGTGAAATGTTTTCGTGAGAGCCCTAGTGATCATAGTCTAGACTCGAGAAGGAATCCTAGTTCGCTATGATCAGAGCTCTGATACCAAGCTGTCACACCCTGGCTTTGCGGAAGCGTGGTTAATTTGGTGTGACTTCTTAATACCATAGCTTAACCATAACAAAGCTATATGAAATAAAACCATGCAAGATCATCCATTTAATTAAGTTTTGAAAACCAAATACAACAACATTGTCTTAACAATCACAAACATCCACATGACATAAACACAGTTTAAGGATTGTGACTTGTCCAGGAAAGAGTCACATTCCCCAAACCCGGATGACCTCGTAACTAGTGCAGCGGGAAAACGTGTCATACCGCGCCAGATCCTTTAATTCCCTGAAATACATGTAAGTTGAAAAATCAACAATAATGTTGAGCGAGTTCATGTGTTTAGTATGTGCGCGCGAATAAACCTTTGTAATCATTGCAAGTATGAATGTTTTGTAAACTCTGGTATGAAAGCAAATAAGGAAACATATCAGTTATTGTGTATCCACATGGTCCAACCTGCGGGCGCATGGGAGGGGATAGGACAAGGTCACCACATGGTCCAACCTGCGGGCGCATGGGTGGTGTTAAGACAAGGTCACCACATGGTCCAACCTGCGGGCGCATGGGTGGTGTTAAGATATGGTCACCACATGGTCCAACCTGCGGGCGCATGGGTGGTGTTAAGATAAGGTCACCACATGGTCCAACCTGCGGGCGCATGGGTGGTGTTTGTTATGCTCAAATAGGCCTATCACTCGTATCCCTCAATCGTACTACGAGGACTAATGTTCTTAAGATTTCACCTACCCAATCACATAACCTAACGATTCCTTCCTTAGCTCACCATACCATGTAAGAAACATTCGTAATCATAGTAACATGTATTTCACCCCCGCAGTTAAAAACTGAAAACAGTTAAGAGAAAAGGGGGAGCATGAACTCACAGTGGTGCGTCTCTACCAAGTATGCCTCCAAATCAATCAGCTGTATGACGACCTACACGTGCTAACTCTATTAGACGGACGGCCGTGCCTTAGCTTTATGGTTTAAGTTCTTGGGAAATAGTTAGTCAACTATTTCGTGTTTATATTCTGTATATACTTGGTAGTTAATCTCCTTCCCAAGGATGGGGGAGTCAATACATGTGCGTTCAGATCATATCATTAAGTCTCACTTAATATATATTTACTTCTAACTCCAAAATATAAATATTTTTCTCAAAAATATTATATTTTTACTTCACAAAATTCTCCCAAAATAATACTTTGTCAAATATACGCGTTCATAATTATTTCTGTAAAATGCGTAAGTTACGTTTTAACGTTCGAGTGGTAATAAGAATTACCGATGTAACTTATATGTTTATCGTAGAGGCGTTCGTATTATTTTGGATCCATTAACATTTGGTAGTATTATTTTTACCCTAAAAATAATACTAGTATTTTCACAAAATAATCATAAACACATGACAAGTGTCGTTAAGAAAAATATATACTAAATATATATTTATCGCGTTTTATTTTGTGAAATCCCACCTCCGATATTTTGTAAATAAAGTTGTGGCGAAAACAAGTCGAAAAGTATTTCTAACACTTATAGTGAAAATAATTCCAAGTGTTAGGTTTTTAGAAAAATTTCGCCAGAGTTTCCTCTGTAACTGGAGGTGGCCACGCTTTCAAGCGTATCATTTTCTTTTACAATTCAAACCAACAATTTTCTTGTTCAACAACAAACAATATTCAACTAGTTAAAATCGTTGTAATCGCAAAAATACATGAACTTGTAGTTTATCCAAAAATATGTGATAAAGCTCCTTATCTTTGGTGTATCTTTATATAAATCCAACCGGTTTCGTAAAAGCCTCGTTTTTAAAGAAATTGCATCTTTACAACTTCTAGTAACATTTGACAAAACTAGTTCTTTGTCGGAACTTAGTGTTACACAAGTGTTTATACACTTGTGTGTTCATAAAATCATTCTTGTTATTATAAGATCATTCTTTTAGAAACATGATTTCCTTGACGCGTGGTCCTTTGAAAATACCGGTTATAGATACGTAGATCAACTAGTTTTAAACGCTTTTTCACTTGTCAAAATATTTTTACACAAGTTCATGATTCGGGTGTGGTAGAGTTTCACCTTTTAACCCTTGTTCCTTTCAAAATAACCTTATGTCATGATCCAAGAACATGACTAGACCGGGTTAAACGGTGATCCGAGCTACCACAACATAGATCGGGTCCAAATAATCATACATTTCAAATACTACATCATTTACACAACATATAAGCTTTTAACCACTATTATTAGTGTTTTTAGTAAACTTTAATGCTTCAAAATGCAAGATTCCGAGTTTTAACCGATAAAAATCCTTTTAACCACTTTAGATTAGTTCAAGAAGGTGTTTTAAGCATTATACCTCTAGCTCGAGGCTAGGGAAGAATCTATGCGCAAAAGAGGTGGATAAAAGCTAAGTAGAGAGGTCCTTCGCGTTCCGCTTGCACCAAGTTTCCTAATATTCGACCCTTAACACTTGTAGATGATTGGAACTTGCAAGATACAAATCGAAAATGGATGGATGGACAAGGGGTGTTTGGCCGTAGCTTCCTTAGGGAGAGAGAGAGAGTTCTTTGGTGAGTTTAAGTGATGACAATGTTCATATGTGTAATACTTGGATCTTATAGACAAATTACAAGTGAATTACCCAATGGATGTTATGTCTTCTAGATACTAAGCAAAGGGATTATAATAATCAAACAAAGGTACAAGTGTGTCCCCCCTTAGTTGGGGACGGTTAGAGAGGGGGGGGGGGGTACTAGTCCAATTCTAACAAATAGTTAGGTTTATTAGTTGGGTCAAGTAAGGTAGTTAAGTGCTTAACCCGGTTAGTGGTGTGTCACGCGTTACAAAGGGAAATCAGGGACCCTAACTGGCTCAGAAAAAAAAATAAATAATGAAAATAACAATATTTTCATGTTCCGGGTATAGTCCGGTTGTTCGGTTGGATAGTAATCCGTTAAAGTGCTTAACAAAGCTTAAAGTGTCGTTAATACCCTTTTTAGTGACACAACTCATTTCTGACACTTTGGAAAGTGTCTAGTAATATGTTTCTCATGTTTTGGCACTTTATTAGTTAGCTAAAAGCTGAATTTTTATGTAAAGTGCTGAGTTTTGTACTTAGAGTACGTTTTAGGCACATCCAGTCATTGTGACTTAACCCTAGAGACGCAGTTCCACAACCCTTATATCCCTACACTCACTACTAGTGTAGCAAAACGTTTCTGGCTCGTACAGGCCTTAGAGGCAGTGTTTGCCTGATGCTGGCTTTATCAGCATGTTCAATAGGTTATCCGTGTATTGTGCTACTGTGCTTTTTGTGCATCATGGTTGTCACTAGGGTTTAGCATGTAAATAGTGTAGTGACGATAAGTAAAGTATGATGCAAGTACGTACATGTATCAGATATCAAGTAGCAGTTCATCAGCTAGTTCAAACAAGCACAGTAATTAAGCGGTAATTAATCATTAGTTAAGTCGTACGGATACCTGGTTTAGTGCGGGTTGTCACACCGTTGCTCCGATCTCGGAAGCACTGCCAGTGCGACTAGGAGTGCCGACTGTTTCTTGGGCCGCACTACCGTGCCACCCGAGGCATGACCGTGCCATTGCAAAATCAAGCCTTCTGACCAACATTTCAGCAGAACGGCACTACCGTGCCACCAGCGGCACTACCGTGCCGATCTGCTGACCCAAGCAACTTGTCCACTTGGCTGACTCGGGATCGCTGAAACTGACGTCACCCGACAGGCACCTGCCGCACGACCGTGCCAAATCCGCACGACCGTGCCGATCAGAATTTCTTCTATAAATAGCAGCATTCGCTACTGGTTCAAGTGTTGGGTTTTTCTCCATGTTTCTGGGCGATTTCTGGGTTACGAAGCAGTCCTAATCAGACCCATTTGAAGCTTAAAGATCGAGTGGAAGCATAACCGATCCAACCCATCAATTCCTTGCTTGTTTATGGTTCGATTCCTTGTTCTTGAACATGTATTCTAATCATTTTACAAGTTATGAGCTGATGTTAGTTTATGTTTTATGTAGTTTATGTAATAATAGTTATAAACTTGTTTCTTGAATGAACTTTATGTTGTAATCTTGTTTATATGGAACTTTAGTACTTTTTCATGGTTAAATCTTCATGATTATATAATGAACGTTTCATTGTTGTTGAGTTCTTGATTATGTTTGATTATCTTGGATAATGAATCTGTGGTTAGTGGGATGGTAACTATTTCTTGATTAATCACTTATTTGTAAACTTGTTTACACCATGAGACTCGAGAGGGGTATTGGTTTTATCTAAGATATATCTTATTTTGATTAGGAATACTTTCTTGCACGTAAGGGTTCTAACAAATTATATGGTGTTGATTACATGTTCTTGTATGCGGTTTATGATCCTTGTTTAGTAGTTTTGGTCTGAAATTGCTGACATGGTAGATTTGTATTCAAGACTTGTAAAGGTGAAATATGTCGTTATATGATCTACTTAAATGCTTATCCTCGTGGTTGTATTGTGACCATCGGTATTGCTTTCTTTGATAAGTGATGTTAGAAAACTCCTAGCGGATGACTAATCTATCTTTAAAGGTTTACATGAATGAATATCAATAGCTCGCTAAAGAATGATTTTAGGTGGTTAACGTGTGTTTATCGCGTTAACTTTCCGAAGAATCATCATGTTAGAAAACTCCTAGCGGATGACTAACTGTCTCGAAATTGGAAAATTGATTAAGTGCTTTTGTGACATATGTGATATAGATAACATGTTTAGGTTGTTTATGAACAAGATAATAGTATGTTTATGTTTTAGTTGTAATTTAGTTAACTTAGTTAAACAACCATTTACCTATCTTTTTATCTGGTAAATTAATGACAAAGATTTAGTACATTATAACGCCCGTGTTCCATGGATCGATATCTGGCTCTTACCAATACTTTGCTACATATATGACGGGATACACTTGTCCTTTGTTGTGTGTGTTTTAATGTTAAGGTATAAACCATTTTTATAAATATAAAACGCACTTCGCTGGGCGCGTGAAGATACTGTAAATAAATGTATATAACCGCCCACGTCAAGTTTTTGGCACCGTTGCCGGGGACTTACGGCGAAATTAATGGAACAGTCCGAGTTATTATTTTATCGGTGTATAAACTGTCAATAACTGTTAATACTTGTAAATTTCTGTATTTATTTATTTTCTTATTTGCTAACTTTTCTTTTTCTGTTACTAACTAGTGAATACCTAGCCTGGTACGCCCACTAAGACTCACTACTAACCTGTTAATATTTAATCTTTTGACTGACCTTTCTTTTCTGTATTACTAACCAACTAACCGTCGGACTCAACTAACCAAGTAACATCACTAACTTTTTTACTAACTTTTTACTAATTCTTTAACTAACATTTATTTCCGTTTATTTATTTAATTCAGTTAATGTGTTCGAAATCAAACCATTTTTCCTTTATTATTTCGATTCAGTAATTTCATTTCTGTACTTCGTTTATTTATTTATTTCACTTTAGTATTTCTAATTCAGTATTTTATTTATTTACGTTTAGTTATTCATTTATTTATTTATTTCTGTCTGTTTATTTAACTGTTTAGTCATTTAATTATTTTAATCTCATTTGTTTATTTAATTACTCCATAAAAATAAAATATACCTTTCTGATAAAATCATCAGATTTTCTGATGAATTTCAATGAATTCAGCAGATTTTCTGATGGATTCTGATAAACCCATTAGATGTTCTAAAAACAACAGTTCACAATTCTGATGTATTTACCAGATTTTCTGGTAATTCTGATGGATTTATCAGAAATTCTGATGGAATGAAAGATTCATCAGATTTTATCAGAATTTTATTAGATATATCAGATTTTCTGATATATATATATAAAAAAACACACAGTTCTCGGATGTAAATAAGTAGATAAGTCAGTAAATATTTTAATATATTTGTTTAATAAACCGTATATATATGTATATTATGTATTAGTATCATTATTATTACTTTTTTCTTATATTATTATTATGTTCTTTTCTCTGTATAATGCCTTCCTTTTCACGTGTAGGCAAATGTCCACGCCCCCTGCACCCGCTAACGCTGAGCTAGCCAACGAACCAGAATTGTAGGATCGGTTTTGACTCCGAAACGATTGCGAAACGAACGTATGACGTGCGGAAACCGTACACGAACGTGACCTAACACACAAGACGTAATATAAACGTGACTCTATTAGAAATATGACAAGTACAAGCACCTTGAATCACTTTCTCTCTCTAGATCTAGAGCTCTCTAAATGTCAAATAAGCATAAAATTCCTAAACTATGACATAACATCCCTATTTATAGGTCAAGGCTTTTAATGAGATTTCTCATTAATTACAAGATTGCCACCTTGCTTTGTGACTAGTTATTACAATATAAGCTTGTTATCTTCAGTTTCTCGCTACGGCTCAGATTGACGAAGGCGATAGACATAAATGCACTAACAGACTCCCCCTTGGATATTGCCGCAGTCAATCTCGTAGCGTCTTGTCTTTCTCTCTCTCTTTGAGTCTTCTTGAAGCTTTAACACGTTTCCATCAACGTAGACTCCCTCTTTCTAGAACAGAATCCCCGTGGATCTGTCTTCAGCTTCAGCTCCCCCTTTCACTAGACTCTTTTCTTCATCAGGCTCCCCCTTTCGTCAAGCTTCCGTGCTTTGGGATCGACACCTCGCTTTCCGGATACAAGCTCTTCTAGGATAGACACATGGCTCCTTGAATCCACGCTTTCCTCTTGCGTTGAGCTCGTCTTCATACTCCCCCTTAGACTCTGCTGTCGGGATCGTAATCTGGATTAGTATATGCAACTCTCAAACATTTATAAGTACAAACATTTTGAACATTCGATTATCCAGGAATTGTGACCTGGCTCTTTTAAACTTTCTAAATCAAGATCATGGCTTTAAGATATAATAATATGAATATATATCCAGGATTCACTTGATACTCTCCCCCTATCAACAAACTTCATATATTTAGCAGTTTTAGCGAACATAATCTGAAACTGGCTCTTTTACAGATTTTAACAATATGAGCATCCAAATTCCTCATAGTTAATCATCCAAGTCCAAATTAATGACCTTGGTGATATCACAAATTGTTTTTTATTTTTGAATTTAAAATTTCAAGTTTCAAATTAATGAACTTGTTTTATTTTCAGAAATACAATCAACATACTTAGATTTTGGAACTCAGTTCTTAGACATCGGTTGTCGAAAATAAAGTGAAATCAAAATCTTTTTGTATTTTTTTGAAATATAAAGCAGTAAAGAAATATTTACAAACATATTTACAGACAATATTTTTGTTTGAGTTCGCGTCAGAGGATCATATCAGTTTATGACAAATCACTAGTACCGTTGAGCTTCAAACACTTTAAGTTCTAAACAATTCACATTGATTGACAATATTGTTGTCCACTTAAACTCAATCTAAAAACTTTCGAAATGCTTACCGATACGTTAAGGTATATTAATTTGCACTAAATTCTTATGGACCCCACGATCTCAGCATATCCCATCATCATGCAATACACTAACTCAAGTAATGCCTTTAAACTTTCATCAACTGTGATATGTGCGAAAACAACGCAGAATGTTTAAACATTAACAATCAGGTCGATCTTTCGATACGCAGAGAAAGTCCAATGTTTAAACAAAATAAGAAATAAAAACAAGTTGAATATGTTTAGATCTTAACCACCAGTTAGATATTCACATATACGCAGAGGTGATCCAAGATTTAAACGAAACACCAAGAAAAAATAAAGCAGAATGTTTAGGCACTAACATCCAGTTCGATACTCACGTATACGCAGAGGATGTCCAATGCTTAAACAAAATAAAGAAATCAAACAAGTTTAAATCTTTGCAAAATGAAATGCACAATCACAGTGACTTTTTCAGCAAGTTGTGAAAGTTCACAAACTGACCGGTTTTTATGCTCTTTCAGCATTCAGCGATTACTGAGTAGGTACACAGTCACGAAGGATAAAACTAAGTAATATGCTTTCAACCGCGTTTCCCACTAGAACTAGGCTTTTTCATTTAAGTTTGTATCGTTATCGCAAATCTACTAGTCTAGCTGAGCCTATTGTCACATCTTTAGTGAGATTGTTTATTGCTTTTTAACTTTCCATTTCTTTAGCGTACTGTAATTGTCTACTGATGTACTATCATTTCCTCTTTTTACACAAAAACTCAATTTTTGAATTTTTATCATGTTTTTGGCTTTTTCAAGTTTTCTAATGTTTTTGGATTTTCTGAAAATAATACTCCCCCTAAAATGCAAAATCATTTAAAAGAAAATTTGACAAACCGACACCGATAGCTTTGTCTCGCCATCCATTTTCTGCTTCACATGCTCTGTATTGCAGAAAGTATAACGTACCCCCATTGTAGGATCGTGTTTCGACCCGAACGAGTCGTTCAGAGGAGTTTTGATCAGATACAGGTGCGGAAAACAAGTATCTGACTTAGAAACAGCTAGTAAATCACTTTTAACACCTTGTTGTATTGATTTCTGACAAGTTACATCCAAATCTCACACCGGCAGCACTTCGGTATGGAATCCAAGAACTGTTCCATGGTTTCGCTTATGTGTGCCTATATATAGGGCATGAGGTTTCGCTCCAATGTACATGTCGTATGAGCGAAACCACCAACATGTCCTAATAAGCGAAACCCTAGGTCCATATAAGCAAAACCTCTATCTAATTACATACATTCTCCAGTTTTCTCGTAAAACGTGCCCTAATCTAACACTCTAAGACTAAGACTCGATAAAAGACGAAGTCGACAGATGTAGTGCACCAACAGACTCCCCCTCAGATGTTGACGAGTCGACTATCGAGTCACAACAATACTATGTCTTCACTTCTTCAGTCTTGATCAGTCTCTGGGCTTCTCTCTCTCTATCTTCATCTCTTTCTCTTAGATTTTGACATCTTTAAATTCATCCTCATCAACATGCACTCCCCCTTAAATGTTGATTCATCCTGCATACAACTCTACCACAAACATAAGTTTTATGATAAACATTTAAGCATATAGACACCACTTGTAAATATCACAAAAATGATCTAACATTTATAGTCTATGATGAACCTCTTGAAGAAATATCATTTTCAAAACTTCTGATGACCACTTATAACAAGATTTAAAATTCTTTCTCACACAACACTCCCAAACCAGTTCGTCAAGTTTAGCACTTGGAATTTTGAAAATCAGCTTTTCAACACCAGTTGTCGAAAATCTTTTTGGATTTTTACAAAATTTATGCTAAAACACACTTAAAATCTTTTTGGATTTTAGAATAGAATGAAATGCAGTAAAGAAATATTTACACACAATATTTTTGTGAGTTTGTGCAAGAGGATCATATCAGTTTATGAGACGAATCACCAACACCGTTAAGCTTTAAACATTTTAAGTTCTAAACGATTCACTTAGATTGTTAGTATACTGATCCATTTAAATTTTCACACAAAGTTCAACTGATCCGAGATACGATATTAATGTTTTAAGCACTTAAACTCAATCGCGTGTTCCACCTCAGAATATACTCCCGTATCCAGATCCCAATATTCAGTCTTACAGGTAATTATGACACAAATGATATCTGTAGGGGTTAATAAATTATGAAGAATCATGAGAGCTCAGGTCAGAACTACCGTTCAGCAGAGAGATCATGACTCAACTTGTGGGTGTGTCCCCTTTAGAGGATTTTTTTTACAACAGCATTGCTAAGCAATTTTATTGTCTTATCATATATGCTGAGGGTGATGCTATGTTTCAAGCATTTGCGAAAAGTATTAATCAAGGACTAGGTCAGAACTACCGTTCAGCAGAAGTCCTAGAATAATACCCTAGACATCACTGAGTATAAAAACCTAGTATATCAGAAAAAGGAATCTTTCAAACAAGATTTCGGGGGTTACCCATATATCCGAGAGATGTTTCCCCACGATATAAGCAAGTTTGAAATTAGGTTTAAATCTCGTTACAATCTACTAAATGTGCAAAAATCTACTGGCACATCAGTGAGACCGTTTATCACATTTTTACTTTCCAATTCTTTAGCATGTTGTGATAGTCCACTGATGTACTATCATTTCCTCTTTTATACAACAAAACTCATTTTCCATTTTATCATGTTTTTGCCTTTTTCAAATTTTCAAATGTTTTTGGATTTTCTGAAATTTCTTACTCCCCCTAAAATGCAAACACATTTTATGAAATTTGAAAATAAACTGTACAAACAACGTGACAACTGATATCAAATTGCTTCAAATCGCCATTCACTTGGCATAAACAATCAGAACTCCCCATTTCAACAAACTATTTTCTCATTTAGATTTCAAAACACTTAAGTTTGTTTTAATCAAAATGATTTTTCCGGAAAATAAGTTTGGTTTTACTACTTATAGGGGCATGGTTCATCATATTGTCTTTCAACCACTTGTATGAAGATTACATCAAGTTCAAATTAATGATCTTGAGTAATCATTATGCCAAAACAAACCTCTGTATCACTTGTACAATGAACTTATCAAAGTAAATTTCAAGATAAATGCCGATACCTACTCCACACTTACCAACCTGGGAGTTCCGGCATAGTCCATCACCTGTATACATTTAAACACTTTTGTTAAAAATTTTCACAAACAACAATCTTATGAATGATGCCGATTCCTGATCCACGATTACCAACTTGGGATCTCCGGCAAGTCCACAGACTTACTGTTCATAGTATGAGCCATTCCAGTCACAAACCAGGGATGGTTCAACTTTATCTTTCTTCGTCTTCTTCTCATAGAACTCTTTAACCCCTTTGACTTTTTGATCAATCATTTTACCAAAAATATGTTTCACAGTGGGGTTAAAGGCCTTTTCAACATCGAAAACCTTTTTGTCATCATAAAATTGGTTTGAAATCTCAACTTTACCAATTTTCTTTTTATAATTTTCAGTCCGAAGTGATGGAAAATTTTCATCATCCACAGTCAGAACTGATTTTTCTCCTTTTACCTCAACCTGTGGCTCATCTGATTTTGTGGAATCAGATTCATCGCCAGAAGATAGCTCCTCTGATTTTGACCTATCAGAATCATCGCTAGAACTATCAACAGACTTCTTAACAACCCATTTCTGGTTGTCAGATTGAGCTTTTTTCTTGTAAAACTTGTTTGAACATTCACCAATTTCAAATTTTGAATTTTTAAACAATTTTGTTCTGTCAATTAGTGGTTCAAACTCAACCACTTTTTCTTTCTGTTTACGAGAAACTCCCTGTTTTGATGATATTGCCTTAGAACAATCTCTGGCAATATGTCCAACAGTGTTGCATTGGAAACAAGTTCTCGTATCTTTCCTCTGTTCAGCCATCTTCTTCATGTCATCTTGCTTCTTTGCAAGGAACTCACTGTTTGACTGTCTCCAGAATTCTTTCTTTTCTTCCTCATCAGAGCTAGTTCCTGAAACCAATGTCATTTTCGCTTTAAAATCACGAACATATTTTTCATTTTTCTGTTTTTCTGTTGGAGTAAAACCAAGACCTTTCTTTTTGAAATTACGGTTAGGATTTGGTTTCTTGTCAAAACCAGAACCAGAACTGTAACCTTTTTTCTTGTTTAATCTTTGTTGAACTCTTGAGGTGTAAAGTTTAGGTTTACCATTAAGATTTAAATCTTTTATTTCAGAAATATTAATTTCTGTAAGTTTGAAAACCTTTTTGATCAATTCAGTTTTGACACCTCTTATTGGAAATTCCTCATCAGAATATAATTTGTCAGAATCATTCAAAGTATATGCAACTTTAAACGTTTCATCACTCAAATTAGATTTTGATAACAGGAATTCTTTGTTGTAAACTCTTTTAACTGAAGACTGTTGACTGTCGAACTTGAACTTTCAGAACCAGACTTTGACTCTGAGTTTGACTCCAACTTTGACTCCTCAGTTTCATCTTTATCCAACACCTGATCGACAACTTTCTTTATTAACTCGGACTCATGATCAGTGTCAGATGATGTAAACATCACATCAATATTTTCTGGCAAGTTAACTGACGACTCCGACTCCCACTGTAAATTTGTTGCTTTTTCGACTCTTTCTAAATTTGGATTTCTTGGAGAATATCCATTTTCAAGTGGGGGTGGATACTTGTTGTAACCTAAACTTTGTTTCTTACCAAAATCATTCAATTTAGTATCCTTCTTCTTTGCTTTCTTCTTTTCAGAAGTCTTTTCTTCAGAAACTTTCTGTTCTTCAGAATTCTTTGCCTCAGAAGTCTCTTCTTCCTCGAATGCCTTCATGCCTTCTACTGTTGGATAGATCCTGTCAATAACATAAGAAGTACATGAGTAACTTTTCAACAAATGATTAACTCTTTCTGTCTCAATCCTTTGTAACTCCAGCTTCTGTTCAAGAGTAGCACACTTCTCAATGTAATTGTTCACCGCTTTTTGCTTTGTCATAAAAGCTCCTTGAAGTGTTTTCATTGCTGTTGCTTGTTCTTCACTAGTTAGATTGTATTGGTTCATTGCTTTGTTCAGTACATCATAAGATTCCTTCAAACTATTCAAATTATAGATCAGTGTACTGTTCTGCTTCTTCACAGCTTCACAGTTTTCACACTTCACTGGAATCTTCTTTGCATCAACTTCTTGATCAACCTTGAACTTTGGAACTTCAACCTTTACTTTCCTTTTGATCACTGGAATTTCTTCGTCATCACTACTCACTGGTGTTTTGACCTTTTTCTTTTTCTTTGTCTTTTTAATCTTGTCATCATCACTATCACTTTCTGCAATCAGTTTCATATCAGCATCGAATTTTCTCGCCCAATATTCACGATCATCATCACTATCTTCTTCAACTCGGGCTACAAAAGCTTTTTGACTTGGAATCTCTTCATCTGGACAATAATCATCCCAGTTGAAATTTGCCCAGCTAAACCCTTCAGGTAACTTTTCATCATCTTGATCTATTATCAATGCACTACCATCAGCTCTCTTTGAAGCACAAGCTCTCTTTCCAGAGTCTTCAATCACATTTCTTCCATGTGCAGTTTGTGCTTGATGTTGATGTTGTTGAGATGGTTGCTGAGCAACTTGATGATAGATTGCCTTTCGATAGTAATCATTGTTGTTGTTGAACGGATTTTGAGCTCCACTTGCTTCGCGGTTTTTGCACTCCCTCTTGAAGTGTCCTTTTTCCCTGCAACGAAAACAAGTAACTTTAGATTTATCAAAACCTAAAGTAGAAACATTAGCTTCACGTAGATCATCTCTTCCAGTGATTTGTTTGAATTTCTCAGCTCTCCTCAACACGCTGGCCAAGCACCATTTTATGTCCATCAGCTCCATCTCTTCAGCATCGATCTGGTCGTAATCTTCCTTTGTCAGCATTGGATTCCCGATTCGACCTGCAACAAAACTACCATAAGATTCAAGAACAGTTCCCAATAAAGACATATGGCTTTTTGCTAACTCTTCAGAAAATTCCTGATCATTTTCAATGTTCAACACAATGTTGCATTGAAGCTTTTTGCCATTTCTTGTTGTTGAAACGTTCGGATCAAAAGATGAAAATGATGAGAAACTCGTGTTGCTGTTTGATCCTTTTGATGAACTACCAGATGAGTTCTTTTCATTGTATGCGTTTCAATTTTCGGTGACAAGTTGGTTGTTTTCTCATTCAACCCTGCTTTGTAATACAACCCAATATCCTGTTCACCATCGAAGTCTTTCATACGAATAATCTTTCGTTGCTCCATCTCTTGAGCTTCCAACTTCTCAATGAACTTGCTGAGTGTCAAACTGCTAAAACCTTTCTTGTTTCTAAGCATCATGAGATATATGCCCCAAGTCTCGTGTGGCAATGCATCAGCAAGCTTTTCTATCAACTCTTCATTGTCTTTCTCGATGCTCAATCTCTTCATGTTTGCTAGCAGATTGCAATATCTTTCAATAATCTGCCTTGTGCTTTCATTCTTCAAACCACGAAACAGATCGAACTCTTTCTTCAGAAGTGAGTTCTTGTTCTTTCTCATTTCTTGACTACCAACAAACTTTGATCTTAAAGCTTTCCAAATCGAGTATGAAGTTCCATTATGTTGTAATAACACCAAGATGTCTTCTTTCACAGCTTGTTGTAGAAGACTCAACATCATTTTCTCATCTTTGTATTTCTTTCTAGCATCGGCGCTTAGATCTTTAATCGGAACCACTTCTTCATCATCATTCATTGGTCGAATGTATTTTGTTTCGACACATTCCCACGCATCCAAGTAGTTGGCTTGCACCCAGTTTTCGAACCGTCCTTCCCAACCTTTATATTCCTCGATGTTCATGAGCTTAGGCGGTTTTTGCATTGTTCCTGTTTCGTTTTCGAGCATTGTGTTCTGTGCAACAGTGATTGAGGTAACCGGAGTAGCGAATGCGTTATAGAATTCTTCGTCCATTTGTTGATTTCAAAAATTTTCCCACAACAGTCCTTAAAAACGAAATCAGAACTATTGATGACCTTAAAAGCGAAATTAGATTGTTGAGATGTTCACAAAAGCGAAACAATGTTGTTGATGACCTTATAAGCAAAATCAGATCTCTTGTCCTTAAAAGCGAAATCACTATGTTCAAATAAGCGAAATCCCAATATTATGACACAAGAGAGAAAACCCTAATGATCGTTGGAGCGAAATTACTAATGTCGTATAAGCGAAACTAGTGTTTTGAGTGGTCACAAGAGCGAAATTAGTGTGACATATAAGCGAAATTACATAATGTCCGTTTGAGCGAAACCTATTCGCAGATAGATTTGATCCATTTTTAGTCCGTATTTAGTTCCGAAACTTTCCAGGGTTTGTCTATGTTCAATTGCGCACAGTCTGTGAAAATTTGAATGAATTCCGACCGGTAAAATTTTCTGAAATAATGAAAGAAGGTGTAGAAGCTAGAAATCTCAATGAAAATCAGCTGAAAACTGCATAACTCCTCCTCCTGAGCTCTGATACCACTTGTAGGATCGTGTTTCGACCCGAACGAGTCGTTCAGAGGAGTTTTGATCAGATACAGGTGCGGAAAACAAGTATTTGACTTAGAAACAACTAGTAAATCACTTTTAACACCTTGTTGTATTGATTTCTGACAAGTTACATCCAAATCTCACACCGGCAGCACTTCGGTATGGAATCCAAGAACTGTTCCATGGTTTCTCTTATGTGTGCCTATATATAGGGCATGAGGTTTCGCTCCAATGTACATGCCGTATGAGCGAAACCACCAACATGTCCTAATAAGCGAAACCCTAGGTCCATATAAGCGAAACCTCTATCTAATTACATACATTCTCCAGTTTTCTCGTAAAACGTGCCCTAATCTAACACTCTAAGACTAAGACTCGATAAAAGACGAAGTTGACAGATGTAGTGCACCAACACCCATGATTTACAACACATTGATATTTTACAGTTTGAAAACCGTTTTTCAATCTTGTGAAATTAATCATGTTTGTTCCGCCGTGAGGGTTTCGGCATATTCAAGCAACATATTTTTGAATTTTTGGATTTTTGACAAATTTAAAAACAATCATAATTTTGATTTTTCAAAATTTTGACAAAATAAAAACATATTTTTGGTTTTTAAAATTTTCAATTTTTAGGGTTTTGAAATATTGTTTATTTATGTACAGAAAACTAACAATCTCCCTGTTTCAACCAACACAGGGTTCAGCAGCCTCCTCTTCCCGTTGTGCCAGGCTGCTCCGAATTCCATTTTCACAATCTTCAGTTTTCTTGAGCACCTGCACATTCAACTAATTCAATCACTTGAACAAGTTAGCCCAGGTCTGCTTGACCTTAGGCATTTCAACACAATATATTTCATTCAACTTTGGAAAATCTTTGTCATCTTTCACAAAGACTTTATCAATTTTGACTTCAACTTTTTCGACGTTTACCAAAGTCATCGGTTTCTTAACCGACCATATTTGATCTTTTGGTGTACCTCGCTTGTAAATATGTGACTCTTTTTGCATATTTTGACTTTGAACAACATTTGGTTTCCAAAACTGTTGGGGTTTTGTCATATCAACTGATGTTTGCCAACTTTGCATTGTTCTGAATCTGGATGTGTGAGAATTCCAGCTCTGTCTAGAATTGAACCTATTCGGATTTGATTTCCAAGTTTGATTCGAAGCAAACTTGTTTGTGTTGTACCTCCAATTTTGTTTTGAATCAAATCTGGTTGACCTTTGTTTCACATCCTCAGATTTATGTTTCTCAACATTTTCAAACTTCTTTTTCGACTCAACATCAACAGGTTTCAGATTCGGACACTTGCGTGCAAGATGTCCAATTTGATCACATTTAAAACATGTTCTTTTTGAAACATCTTTGACCTGTGGTTGTTGCTTTTTCTTTTGAGCATAGAACTCTTCATTAGACTGTCGTCTAAATTGGAGTTCTTTCTCTTCTTCTGAACTTGTTCCATGAACAAAATTCATCTTTGTCTGATAATTTAGTATTTCATTTTTATTTCGACTTTGTTTCTTCTTATAACCTAACCCAGCCTTCATGTTTTTCTTTTTGAAACCAGGTTTACTATAAGAAGTTTTATGACCTTTTCCAACAAATTTTGAAATCTCATACTTTTCAATCTCCACCATTTTGAAAACTTTGTCAATCTTTTCTGAAATCACATTCTGAATCGGGAATACAATATCTAAAAATAATTTGTCCGATCCAATCATGGTATAAACCAATCATTTTGAATCATCATTCAAATTTTTCTTGGATTTTGAGTTTTTCAGATATTCTTCATGAAAACTACCTTCATTTTCATCCTGTGATTCAGATTTACCTTTTCAACCGACTCTTCTTTCAACATACTTTCAACGACCTTACCTACCACCTCTGAATCACTAGAATCATTAGTTTTGGAATAGGTTACGTCAATATTATCTGGCAATTGATCTACCATGTTGAAAGCTTTTTCGACCTTTTCATCATCATAAAATGCAAACTTTTCCGGTGGAGGAACTTGATGAAACTCTGAGCCAATGCCCTTTTTGTTTTGCTCAGAATCTTTACCATCCGGTTTTATGTTGAAAATTCTTTCAAGCACATATGATGACGCATGATAACTTTTTAACTTGTTGTTATCCTGTTCTAAATCAGCAATCTGACGCTTTAGCTTAGCAACATCCTCAATGTAAGAGTTTACAACTTGTTGCTTTATTTCATACTGTCGCTTAAGCGTATTAGTTGTTTCAGAACAGTAATTTAGTCTTGACTGAACAGGTTTCATTTGACTCTTCACTTTTCATATGACTCTTTTGTAATGTGATAAGCCAATTTTATTGAATCATATTCTCTTTTCATTTCTTGACACTCATTTTCCTTTTGAAAACATTCTTCTGTCATTTTCAAAACTTTTTCTTTCAAACTTTCATTTTCTTTTTCTAAATTTTTACATTTTTCTGAAATCTTTTCATCATTTTCTTTTAAAACTTTTTCATTTTCAAACATTTCTTTGTATTTATTTTTAAAAACCTCTTCCATTTTTGTAAATTCAAGATCTCTTGTTCTGAACTTTTCGTCTTTTTCAGTACAAGCACTGCACATTTCCATGCATTTCTTGCACTGTTCAACAGTTTCATTTAAAACTTCAGAATCAGAATTTACCTCAGTGATTGGCACCTCGGTGTTTGGTTCTGTCTGCTTCCGATCAGCATCTTCTTTCTTTTATTCTACACCAACACCAACACCAGTATCACCAGCATCACCAGCTTCCAAATTCTCATCCTTCACTGCTTCTTCTTCTTCTTCTATAACCTGTTGCTCTTCAATAATAGCTTCTATCACAGTTTCTTCATTCACTACACGGTTTTCTTCCTTTTCTTTCACTTCTTCTACTTCTACAGCTTCAACTTTAACTTCTTCAGCGATTTTCTTCAAATCATTCACCATCTCATCAATATTCTTCTTCATTCTCTCTTCATCCCTCTTCTTCAGACTTGAAGTCATAACATCTCTAAGGAGTTTTTCAAACTTCTTCACATATGTTTTATCTTTTCCAACATTTGTATAGTATTCGACGGATCAAGGGATTACTAACAGAACATCATCAAAGATTATGTCTTTCTTGGGAACAACAGGTTCACCATTTCTATTGACGTAGCATTCTCGCTTCTTGTCCCATCTCTTGTTGCTTACTGCACTTTCATACTCTTCTTGCATTTCATCCATTCTATTCCAAGCAATGTTTCTTTCTCTGTACGTTTTCTCACTCAGAATCTCTTCTCTGGTTTTCTCTTTGACTTCAGCAACAAAAACATAATGTTTGCTTTTTGATATTGTTCTTCCATGAGCTGTGACTTTTTCATCAACACAATCACTCAGAATGTCTTCTTGACTTCCCTTTTTAATTTCAGCAGCCAATCCTGAATCAGATGAAATATATTTGTCCCAACTGAAACCCTCTGCCACTTTTTCATCATCTTGATGTATAAGTAAAGCTTTCTTCTTGGAATTATTTTCGATCATTTTTTACTCTTCTTTGCTACGGTGGTAAATCGCCTTTCGATAATAATCATCATTGAATGGATTTTCATTTCCATCAACTGCAGAATTATGACATTCTCTCTTGAAATGACCTCTTTTCTTGCATTTGAAACAAGTCACTTTGGATTTATCAAATCCCAGCTTAGTTGATGGACCACCGATAGACTGCTTTCCAGTAATCTCCATATATCTCTTAGCTCTGCGGATGCAACTAGCCAAACACCAGCGGATATCAATAAGTTCCATCTCTTCCGGATCAATCTGGTCATAGTCTTCTTTGGTCAATTCGGAATTTCCAATTTTGCCAGCTACTAGACCTTCATATGATTCCAGAATAGATGCAAGGAAACTCATTTGTTGCTTGGCTTCAGTGATGCTCATAGACGGAGAATTCTTCAATTTGAGAGCAATATTGCAGAGAACTTCTTCAGATTCTTCAACACTTGCTTTTGATGAACACGAATGATATCCCAGATTGTAGCTTGATGAGCTTGTCGGAGGTTCTTTTGTCTTCACACCACTGAATGCTATTTTTGGTGATTCACTAACTTTCAGCAAAGGTATTGCACCTTTGTAATAAAGACCGACATTCTGTTGATGCGAAGAACTGCTCATCTTGTTCTGCTTTTGCAATTCAAGCTCATGACTTTCTATCTTTTCTATCAAGACATCAAGAGAAATTGTATCATATAAAGCATCATTTTTCAATATGAATACAAACGTTTGCCACTGATCAGCTTGTGGTAACGCTTCTATGATCTTATCAATTATTTCTTCTCGAGATTTAACAATGCCAAAACGATCAAGTTCAATTTTCAGATGACCAAATCTCTCTATCATTTGTCTAACTGATTCACCTTTCAAACTATCAAACAAATCAAATTCTTTCTTTAATAATGCAATTTTATTTTTCTTGATTTGTTTACCCCCCTCAGCTTTTACCCGTAAAGCTTCCCAGACAGATTTTGATGACCCATCATGTTGAAGTAAAGCAAACAGGTCATGTCTAATTGATGATTGAATTAAAGCAATAATTCTTTGTTCAGCTGAGAATTCTCTTTTGTCTTCTAGTGATAGGCTTTTGAGCGGGGTTTCTTCTCCTTTATCATCAACCGGTCTACTATAACCAAATTCCAAACAAAACCAGCTTTCATGAGCGTAAGCTTTTGCCCAGTTGATGAACCGCTCTTTCCACCAAGTGTAATCTTCAATGCATTCAAGTGTTGGTGGTTTTGAATTTGTTCCGTAGAAATTATCATGTTTAATGTTTTCATTGATCGCTTTTGTAATGGTTTTTGGTGTGACAGTTGAAGTTTCGGAAGACTCGGATGTAAACGCATTGTAGAACGTGTTGTAAAATTCTTCAGCCATGATTTGATCTTCTAAAATTACCTGAATCAAACAAACAAACAAACACTTATCAGTTTAAACACTATCAAACAACTGAATCAAACTGATACTTGGACTGGTGAAAATTTTGTGCAGACTGAGTTTGATGCGAACTGAGTTTGATGCGAACTGAGATTTAAGTTGTCAAACCGTACGAACTGCTATGACCCGGATCAAATTCAAACGACCTGACCCTACTCCAAACGATCTAACAAGGTTCAAACGAACTGGACCTTTGAATGATCAAACCGTGAGACTTGGACCTTTGATTGATCCATCCATGTGAATTGGTTTTTCGATTGAGTCACACTACACAAATTCTTGGACGATCGCTTTAGCTAGTTGACCATTTGACCACAACAATGAAATACAATCTTTAATATGAAATCACATGCAAACTTAATTCAAATGGCCGACAAAATTATGACTCACTTGGACCAAAATCTGAATTAATGGACTGCCCAATTTAAAGTGACCAACAACTTTTAAATGCAATATGCTGATTGGGCCGATGAACCTTTAGTCACATGTACACCGATTTCATTTAATGTTTCACATGTAATTTTTCAGTCAAGACCTGTTAAAATCAATTACTTCTTTAAATCCTATTGGGCCAAATATTAAGAGGGCTGCCAACACTAATGAAGATTTAATTCTATTGGACCGATAACAATAGACAGTATATCACATGCAGTCCATAATCAATGTTGACAAACTCAAAACAGTGAACACATGAGCCGACTAAAATGATCGACAATAACAATCTACAATTTTAATTGGACCTCTAAAATACAATCACTTGCACTTTCAAATGTTACTTAACATGTTAGCTGTCAAGAGTGTACAGATCTCATACAAGAATTAAATAATCCGACAATTTAAAATCACACAACACTTTGATTGGGCCGTTGATATTAGTGGGTCGACAATTTTTCAATGTTACTAACTGATTTTAATTGGACTTCAATGACCACTTAATCGACACACAGCAATTAATTTTCAAATCTAATTGAGCCACATGATATAGTAGACTGACAATCACTTATCATCTTCACATGCAAATCTGAATTTATGTCCGACTATCTATATTACCCAATCAATTTTATTGGACCTTTCAACTTTATTCAGTAAACACACATGGTCTGTCAAACTTTCATTCACGTGCACATGTCGACAAGCTCTTTCAAACGATATAACGATATGTTCAAGCGAAATAATGATTTTCACGCGAAATATCTTCAAACGAAATACGCACTTTCAAACGAAATACACACTTCACATGAAATAAGCAGCTTCAAACGAAATATTCACACGAAATAGGCAGCTTCAAACGAAATATGGTATTTCTCACGAAATATGTGATCTTTTCAAACGAAATAGGGTATTACGCACGAAATATGTGATCTTTTCAAATGAAATAGGGTGTTTCGTACGAAATAGGTGAACTTTCAAGCGAAATAGGGTATTTCATACGAAATAAGGTGTCAATTTGGTTCGAAATAAAGCTGTTGACATGAAATCGGACAGAAAAGTTAGATTTCTCCTAAACGGCTTTAAATTAGGATCTAAAACTTTGTAGGGTTGTAGATCAGGTGTTTTCGCACAACATATCAAAAAATCATGTAATTTGGACCGTAAAAACCCGTTCAATTTTGAAAAATTCAGAAAAAAACGTGAAAGAAGTGTAGAAGATGAAGAAATCGATTGAATTTGATGCAATTCGGATCTAAAACTGTGCGTTTGATCAATGCAATCGAGCTCCTGCTCTGATACCACTTGTAGGACCGATTTTGACTCCGAAACGATTGCGAAACGAACGTATGACGTGCGGAAACTGTACACGAACGTGACCTAACACACAAGACCTAATATAACAGTGATTCTATTACCACCTGAATCACTTTCTCTCTCTAGAATCTCTCTCTAGATCTAGAGCTCTACAAATGTCAAAATGAGCATAAAGTTCCTAAACTATGACATAACATCCCTATTTATAGGTCAAGGCTTTTAATGAAATTTCTCATTAATTACAAGATTGCCACCTTGCCTTTTGACTAGTTATTACAATATAAGCTTGTTATCTTCAGTTTCTCGCTACGGCTCGGTTTGACGAAGGCGATAGACATAAATGCACTAACAAAAATAACTTAAGAAGAAGTAGGCGGCTTCATGAAATATCACTTGTTGTTGCACAAAGGATTGCGGCCGCAATCGATGAACCAGTGATTCTTTCTGATAGCGAGAGTTCAGAGGATGACACAGGAAGCATTATGGCAGAAGACGACCAGCCTCTGAATGAGACCGGCCGTCCAGGAGGAGAGGGCTTGCTACCGAGCATCGCCCGACCGATGATAGCAGCACCGAGTTTTGAAATTAAATCTAGTATTATTAACATGTTACAAAATTCTGTGAAGTTTGATGGGAAGGATCACGAAGATCCAGGTCAACACATCGCATCATTTCTAGAGGTGTGCTCGACTTTCAAAATTCGAGACGTTTCTGAAGACGCAATTCGTTTGCGACTCTTTCCATTTTCTTTGCGAGACAAAGCCCAATCTTGGCTTTTGTCACTTTCAGCAGGCTCCATCACAACTTGGAACGAGATGGCCGATCTTTTTATGCAAAAATATTTCCTGCCGGAAAAGACAGCTAAGCTAAAGAACCGTATCATGACATTCAAACAGGACGAAGGAGAATCTCTACACGCAGCTTGGGAGAGGTTCAAAGATCTTCTGATCGATGTTCCACATCATGGGTTATCCAAAAGACAACTTGTGTTGAACTTCTACCAAGGACTCAACTACAACTCACAAGAACGTTTAGATGTTTATGCAAGAGGCGATCTTGGAACAAAAACACCCAACGAAGCCTATGACATTATAGAGAAAGCTACCTTGAAGTCAAGTTCGCGTCACAGTGGAGTACGAAGTAAACCTTTATCTATCCCTGGATTTCATCAAGTGGATACATATACGGCTCTTGCAGCACAGATTGGAGCTTTGGCAGCAAGATTTGATCAAGCTCAGAACGTTTCAAAATTACAATCATCATGTGAACTGTGTGGAGTATCACACGAGCCAGGTACATGTGAGCAGGGTGTTATGTTTACAGGCCACGAAGAGGTGGACTATTTGGGAAATCAAATTAGGCCTCAGAATAACCCCTATAGCAACACGTACAATCCGGGTTGGAGGAATCACCCAAACTTCGGGTGGAAAGCCAATTCCAATAACCAAAACCCACTCGGATATGCTCAACGTGCTCCCGCACCACAACAGCCTCAGGGGCAATCCTTTCAGCCCCAGGGACAATCTTTTCAGCCATCAGGGCAAACCTTTCAACCACGTTACAATAATTTAGGTTCAGGAAGCACTTCCCAGCCACAAACCTCTCAAACCAACTCAAAACTAGAAGAGATGATGGCACAGCTGTTAAACAACTCCAACAATGCCAATCAAATTTCTGAAAAGCGATACCAGCAGCATGAGGAGCGTTTCATGGCACAAGAATGGGAAATGCGAAGCCAGAAGGCTTCAATTCAAACTATTGAGAATCAAGTCGGCCAATTGGCCAAGATGTTGTCTGAAAGACCACAAGGTAGTCTTCCAGGTAACACAGAACCAAACCCGAGATGGCACATTAATACAGTAATGACGAGGAGTGGTAAAACCATGGGACCTGACAAATCGGGCTCACCACAGATCACTGAGACAGTCCAAACTGACGCTTCAGGCGAGGTGCACGCTAGGCGAGTCCCAGCAAGTACAGTATAGTTTCAGGAGCCAGTTAAAGATTTAATTCCTCCAGTTCCATATCCGAGCAGACTGAAGAAACAAAAGAACGATGAACAACATGGTAAGTTTTTAGAAATGTTTAAACAATTACACATAAATATACCATTTGTTGAGGCGTTGGCTCAAATGCCTAAATACGCAAGGTTCTTAAAAGACATCCTCACAAACAAGCAGAAGCTCGAAAGCTTGTCTTGTGTGTTGATGAATGAAAACTGTTCAGCCCTTCTCCAAAACCGTCTACCTGAAAAGATGGGGGATCCGGGCAGTTTTACTCTTCCCTGTCTCATTGGCAGCATGTCTGTCAGTCACGCATTAGCCGATTTAGGAGCTAGCATAAACCTTATGCCATATAAAGTTTTTGCTAAATTAGATCTGGGTGAACCTTCACCCACTAGAATGAGCATTCGACTCGCAGATCGTTCGATCAAGTATCCTCGTGGATTCGTTGAAAACATGCTTGTTAAAATCGTTAAATTTGTTTTTCCCGTGGATTTTGTTATTCTCAACATGGACGAAGACTCAAAAGTGCCATTAATACTTGGACGGCCATTCCTTAATACTACGAGGACAATCGTTGATGTGGAAGCTGGCCAAATCACGCTCCGAGTAAATGATGAGCATGTGACTTTTGATATTAAAAGATCAATGCAGCATGCGCAAAGTCACGATGACATGCTTTACTTTGTCGACATATACGATACTTGTGTAAGCTCTCATTTCAAAGGCACGATAGAAGAAATTGATATGGACACACCTCTTTTGTGTGAGAACCAAGACGACATTTCACAAGAGCAGCCAGTCTGCCAAATCGATGATGATGGTTCTCAAGGTCTAGATCAATTTGTGGAGATTGATAGTGAAGTTGAAGAAAAGTCCAAACCTTCGGTTGAAGAACCACCGTCATTGGAGTTAAAAGAACTCCCACCGCATCTCGAGTATGCATTTCTAGACGAGGAGTGTCGCTTTCCAGTCATCATGTCAGCATCTCTAGCAAAAGAAGAAAAGAGACAGCTCCTCGAAGTTCTAAAGCTCCACAAGAAAGCCATGGCATGGAAGATTATGGATATCAAAGGCATTAATCCTTCTTTTTGTACTCATAAGATTCTAATGGAAGACGATTACAAGCCTAGTGCACAGCATCAAAGGCGTCTGAATCCAAATATGCAGGACGTGGTGAAGAAAGAAGTTATTAAACTATTAGATGCAGGGCTAATTTATCCTATATCTGATTCTGTTTGGGTAAGTTCAGTGCAAGTAGTACCCAAGAAAGGTGGTATTACTGTAGTTCCAAACGATAGGAATGAACTTATTCCTACCCGTACCGTCACCGGATGGCGAGTTTGCATCGATTACCGCAAACTCAATGATGCCACCCGTAAGGACCACTTCCCGCTTCCATTCATCGACCAGATGTTGGAACGTCTGTCGGGGAAGCCATTTTTCTGTTTTCTGGATGGGTTCTCTGGGTATTTTCAAATTCCTATCGCTCCTGAGGACCAGGAAAAGACTACTTTCACATGTCCTTTCGGCACATTCGCCTACCGGCGTATGCTTTTTGGACTGCGTAATGCACCAGCCACATTCCAGCGTTGCATGGTAGCTATTTTCCATGACATGATTGAAGACTCCATGGAAGTATTCATGGATGATTTTTCTGTATTCGGGAGTTCTTTCGATCAATGTCTTGGAAATCTGAAAAGAATGTTAGTGAGATGTGAGGAAACTAATCTTGTGCTTAACTGGGAGAAATGCCACTTCATGGTGAAAGAAGGGGTAGTTCTTGGACACAAAATATCTGAAGCCGGGTTGGAAGTCGATCCAGCAAAAGTGGATATCATTTCTAAACTTCCTCCCCCAACCTCGGTCAGAGCGATTAGAAGTTTCCTGGGTCATGCAGGGTTCTATAGGCGATTCATAAAAGACTTTTCAAAATCACAAGACCTATGACCCGTTTGTTAGAAAAAGATGCTCCATTTGTGTTTTCAGAAGAATGCATGAAAGCTTTCAAGTAGCTTAAACAAAGGCTTATCGAAGCCCCTATTTTAGTTGCACCAGATTGGGCATTGCCATTTGAGATAATGTGTGACGCCAGTGATTATGCAATACGAGCAGTCTTAGGACAACGAAGGGAGAAGCATTTTCATCCTATTTACTATGCCAGCAAGACTCTACATGATGCTCAAGAAAATTATACGACTACAGAAAAAGAGCTTTTGGCAATAGTATATGCTTTTGAAAAATTCAGGTCGTACCTTGTGTTTTCCAAAACAATTGTGTATACGGATCATGCAGCAATAAAATACCTTTTTAGCAAACAGGACACAAAACCGCGTCTTATCAGATGGATCTTGTTACTACAAGAATTTGACATAGAAATCCAAGACAAAAAGGGAGCTTTAAATGTTGCAGCCGACCATCTCTCGAGACTTGAGCATGGAAGTTCTGAAAATTCAGTGGAGGAACCAATAAACGACAATTTCCCCCACGAATTTCTTCTAAGTATCGAGATGAATGACGAGTCACCTTGGTTCGACGACTTTGCAAACTACCTCGCATGTGCAATCCTTATCAAAGGATTGTCATATCAGCAAAAGAGGAAGTTCTTTGCAGATTTGAAATATTACATTTGGGACGAACCATACTTGTTTAGAATCGGAGCCGATCAGGTGATCCAAAGATGTGTATTTGGAGAAGAGGCAGCTAGCGTTCTACGCCACTGTCACGAAGGGCCAGCCAGAGGTCATCATGGAGCAAACTACACTGCAAAGAAAGTGTTAGACTCTGGGTTTTACTGGCCCACAATCTTTCGTGATGCGCATGAATGGGTTAGGGCATGTGATGCTTGCCAGAGGGCAACAAATATCTCCGCACGCAATGAAATGCCTCAGCTTCCAATGCAAGTCTGTGAAGTCTTTGATATATGGGGTATAGACTTCATGGGACCATTTCCAGCCTCACGAGGTAACAAATACATCCTAGTTGCTGTAGACTATGTCTCCAAATGGGCCGAAGCTCAAGCTTTGCCTACAAATGATGCTAGGGTGGTTGTGAGGTTCTTAAAGAGTTTATTTGCCCGATTTGGTGCTCCAAAAGCACTAATCAGTGACCGTGGAATGCATTTTTGTAATGATCAGTTAGAACGAGCCTTGTCCCGTTGTGGTGTTCATCATAGATTGGCTACGCCATATCATCCTCAAACGAGCGGGCAAGTTGAGGTCACGAATCGGGGTTTAAAAAGAATCCTTGAGCGGTCCATTAATAACAACCGCAAGGATTGGTCAGACAAGTTAGATGACGCTTTGTGGGCTTTTAGAACAGCATTCAAGACACCTATTGGGACCACACCCTTTAGGTTGGTTTATGGAAAAGCTTGTCATCTACCTCTCGAGCTAGAACATAGGGCATTTTGGGCCTTGAAGACGGTGAATATGGATTTAAAAAGTGGAGGTGAAGCCCATTTTCTGCAAATTCACGAGCTCGAGGAGCTAAGAAATCATGCCTATGGAAGTTCTAGCAGGTACAAAGAACGAGTCAAGAGGTTTCATGACAAAAGAATAAGAGAACATAAAGATTTCCGCGTTGGAGATCTTGTTCTATTGTACTCCTCACGACTGCGTTTATTCCCCGGGAAGTTAAGATCTCGATGGACGGGTCCTTATACGATCAAAGAAGTATTTCCATACAGAGCCGTAACCATCGAGAATTTAAGCGGGGAAACATTCAAAGTCAACGGTCATAGACTCAAAAGTTACATCAATGGACCGGTTGACCCGGTGGAGGAAATTCTCGGACTCCACGTCCCACGCACTTAAAACAAATGTGGGGAGAATGAGTCTAGCTATCGACTCGCTGACAAATTTAGCAAGCGTGTTTTCACACGCTAAAGGAAATTTTGTACTTATTAATTTTGAAAGTTATTTCTTAGTTCATTATTTTTTCGGTTTTAAAAATAGGTACATACAAGCATGGTACATAATTTTTGGAAATTTGAAGCTAATTTATTGTTATAATATATGAAATAGTGCAAAAATGAAAATTTTTGGTGAAAAGTCGGAGTTAAAAGCTTACTGTGAAAAGTTGCACAAAAAGGCCCAGGTGTTGCACGGTCATGCCAAATCGGCACGGTAGTGCAACCCTTAGTCAAAACTGACCAGAAGCTCGTACACAGGGCAGTCATCGGGTCGCACTACCGTGTGACAGTTGCACTACCATGTTACCCGATAACACAGGGCGAACCAGGACAGCGATCCAGAATGGCACGACCGTGCCAAATCCGCACAACCGTGCGCCTCGAAAACCGAACAGTAAAAACTAGGGTATTTAAGCGATTCTGCAGTAAAAACTTAACACTTTTACGAAACCCTAGTCGCCGCACGGGAGTTCCAGGTCGCCTACACCCACAAATCACCTAATTTTTGCCTAGATTTTGTTTCAATCATCTTCCAAGGTATGTTTCCTACTTGTTTTGTAGATTAAACTTAGTTTCTCATGTAGATCTGATGCTTGAACCAAGAAATCTTAGGGTTTTCTTCATAAATATCAAATAAACCCTAGTTCTTGGGTGATTAGTGTTAAATCGGTAGTTCTGGTACTTGATTCATAGTTTATTCACTGATTACAAGTCAAATCTTGAAAGATAGAAGTTAAAATCATTGAATTAATCCATTTTCTGATGAGATATAAAGTCGCACGGTCACGTTGCTTAAACGGCATGACAGTGCCAGTTAAAAATCAAGTTCAGGTCACTGATTTAAAGTTGCGACGCCGAGTCGCACGACAGTGCCTATTTGGCACGGTGGTGCGAGACGAGTACCCGGAAACAACCTGTTTACCGATCACAGAATGGCACGGCAGTGCCACCAGTGGCACGACCGTGCGACTGCTGAAATAGAAACAGAAGCTCGTATACAGCCTGTTTCGAAGCCGGCGACGAAATTATTATCTTCTGCCCTTATTTTGTTGTATTCCTGTGTGCAGATGAATCACAAATTCCTCCAGTTCAGCGAGAACAAACTGAAAGAACAACCCTGTATTGCAAGATTAGAAGCTTTATGGAATAGACGGGGACAAATTGGCGAACCGAGAAGGATCAACTGGGAGACCATAACAACCCTAAACCAAGAACAAAGGCTATCCAACATGATGTCGCATCCGATGTCAAGGTTGTTCAACATTGCACGACCCGTTTATCTTGAACTAACATTGGAATTCTTTGCTTCATACACTTATGAAAAACCAAGAAGCGAGAATCCAAACTTTAAAAACAGAGAAACAATACAGTTCAGGTTGGGAAAAAAATGGCATAAGTGGACAGTTGCTAGACTTGGAAGAAGATTGGGAATATACTCATCAGAAGACATAAATTCAGAACTTTTCACCAATATCTACAAGTTTGATAGTGATCAGCAACGAGCCAACTTCTGGGCACAAGTGGCGATCGGACCACCTTATGAAGCTAGAAAAGCTAAAGCTTCACGACTACGAGACCCGCTTCTGAGGGTCATTCATCAGGTCATGAGTCACACCATCTGTAGGCGCATGGACAGTGCAGGGAACTGTCCCACTCCAGATCTTCTTTTCATATATTCCTTAGTGACTGGAGTGCATGTAAACCTCGCAGCTAGAATGGCTGAATTCTTTGTAAACAGCGCAGGGAGAACTACAAGCAGTGAAATCCATGGCGGGGAATATGTGACTCAGTTATCATATAATTTGGGTATTATGACAGATGAGGTAGTCAACGGTCTCACGATGGTTCACGCAGGAGGAGATGTGGATATGAGGTCTTTGAGAGCGATGGGTTTGGTAGTAAATACAGATAATGGCCCGAGACTAAGGGGTCTAAATGGGGAAATATGCGATCCACTACCACTACCACCACAGAATGAAGACGTCAACATGGAAGAAATCGAGCCACCACCACATGATCAGCCACAACATGAGGAGCACGAGCACGAGCATTAGTATCAGCACCAACAAAACTGGCCTCCAGGTATACCTTCCTACCCTGAGCTGTACCAACAGTTCCAGCATATGCAGGTTACTCAAGACAATATAAGAGCCGACCAGTTACCTATGCGGACATCTCAACAGACCATGCGAGAGGAAATGTATGCAGGATTTTCCTACATCTTTGGAGGGCTACAAGATGTATATCCAGGCCATTTCGGCAACCCTTCACAGTTTCCATTCGGAGACACAGGTACCTATGGGGCGGGTTCATCTGGAACACGCCACCATGATGGTGATGATGATGAGGAGTAGGAGGAGGTAGGGTAAAACAGTTCAAGAAACTATTCTTTTATGATATTTCTATTCAGTACTTTGTTTGGGATTTTTTTTGAACTTTATGTCTGTTTTTAATATTTTAGTAGTATGTTTGCTTTGTTTGAATAACGGATTTGGTTGAATTATCTAACATTTTGATCAATGGTAATGTTGGCTATTTTAGTGAGTGACATAATTGGCAGATTCATAAAGAAATGCACACAGAGTTGAGACGACTTCAAATCAAAGTCTATTCAAACAAGTCAACTCCAACTCTGAGGGAGTATATCTTTCCCTTTTCACATTATTAGTTTAGCTCTTCATAATCGCTTAACTAATATGTATTTCACATTGGGGACAATGTGAAGTTCAAGTGTGGGGAGGGGTTTAAAAAGGTTTTAAACTTTGTTTGTCCGAATTGTTCTCATTTCTGTATATATTTTCGAAAAATAAAACAAAAATGGTCAATTTGTGTCCTTTAGAAAGCATCAAATTTGATAAAAATTGACAAGCCAAATTCATGTTTGAAAAAGATAACTAAAGAGCGTGATAAAACAAAATGAAAGACTTGCATGTTTTTCTTTATATTAATACCCATTCCTTCCGTTTGCGTGAGCATATTTTTGAGCCTTTAAAAAGCTTTCTTGTCAAATGCTTCTTTGTTTTTTTGCGGAAAAATGAGTGAGCCGGATGTTTTATGTATTTTAGAACTTGTCATTTGTATACTTTTCAAAACCATGAATATGTGAAATTACATAGAAATGATATAGGCAATTAGGATAACCCCTTTGTCAGCCTTTTTCTTTGTTTATATCCCGCACCCAACATTATCCATTAGTTCGCCATGTTGAGCCTATTTTTCGTATTTTTCTTAAACTTCACCCAAAATTTAAAGCCCTACTTACCTAAAAATATAACCTTTTCTCATTCACCCTTATTTTCGTTAAAAATTTGGCCATAAGCTTTCTAGTTTGACATAAGTTACACTTTAGTACATATTGAAAAAAAAAGAAAAAAAAACTGTTTGTCAAAACTCTCTAAAGGAATTAAGGAAGACTATCAAGGAAGAAAAATAGAGAGTTGACATACAAATAGAATAAACTCTAAAGACCTACACAATAGTTTAGCAACGTGTTCAGAATTGTAGAAAATATAGTACCAAGTTTTTGGCCAAATTTTAACCTTTCTTGCTACTTTCAAATATCCATTCCATACCCTAAACCTTAGCCTTACGTTACTACCCATCAAAGACCTCTTGATTTATGCTTTTCACATATTAATTGGTGGATATTAGATCTTTTGACAAGCTTATGATATTGCATGATTCATTGACTAGGCATCGAGTGTTTTGCATACACATTATATGTATGATTCTGAAATTTAACCGAGTGTGTGTGAACATTGTGAGAAATATAAGGATTTGCATGCTAAGTCATTCGAAAGTTGAATTATTGCTTTATAAATTATCCTTTCGAACATCTAACAAAGCTTGTTTGTTTTAAATCTTTGATGATGACTTTTCGAAAACCAATTTGACCACCAAACAAATTAGAAAACTTTGAAAATATTCAGATTTGATTTCGTATTCTATGTTAAGTTTACTTGAGGACAAGCAAAGTTCAAGTGTGGGGGTGTTTGATATACGTTAAATTATACATGTTTTTATACCCCAAAACACTTCCGTTTTAAGCGTTTTTGACCGAAAACACAACGTTTAGGTGCCAAATCCGGTACTTTTATATTTTCAGGTCTTAAACAGAGCATAAAGGAAAAATCTGATAAAAAAGGACAAAATCTGATGCATTTCTGATGGAAATGGCAAAAATCTGATGAACTGCCAGGTGTGGCACGACCGTGCCACTGGCGGCACTACCGTGCCGTTGCTCCGATCTCGGAAGCACTGCCAGTGCGACTAGGAGTGCCGACTGTTTCTCGGGCCGCACTACCGTGCCACCTGAGGCATGACCGTGCCATTGCCAAATCAAGCCTTCTGACCAACATGTCAGCAGAACGGCACTACCGTGCCGATCTGCTGACCCAAGCAACTTGTCCACTTGGTTGACTCGGGATCGCTGAAACTGACGTCACCCGACAAGCACCTGCCGCACGACCGTGCCAAATCCGCACGACCGTGCCGATCAGAATTTCTTCTATAAATAGCAGCATTCGCTACTGGTTCATGTGTTGGGTTTTTATCCATGTTTCTGGGCGATTTCTGGGTTACGAAACAGTCCTGGTCAGACCCATTTGAAGCTTAAAGATCGAGTGGAAGCATAACCGATCCAACCCATCAATTCCTTGCTTGTTTATGGTTCGATTCCTTGTTCTTGAACATGTATTCTAATCATTTTACAAGTTATGAGCTGATGTTAGTTTATGTTTTATGTAGTTTATGTAATAATAGTTATAAACTTGTTTCTTGAATGAACTTTATGTTGTAATCTTGTTTATATGAAACTTTAGTACTTTTTCATGTTTAAATCTTCATGATTATATAATGAACGTTTCATTGATGTTGAGTTCTTGATTATGTTTGATTATCTTGGATAATGAATCTGTGGTTAGTGGGATGGTAACTATTTCTTGATTAATCACTTGTTTGTAAACTTGTTTACACCATGAGACTCGAGAGGGGTATTGGTTTTATCTAAGATATATCTTATTTTGATTAGGAATACTTTCTTGCACGTAAGGGTTCTAACGAATTATATGGTGTTGATTACATGTTCTTGTATGCGGTTTATGATCCTTGTTTAGTAGTTTTGGTCTGAAATTGCTGACATGGTAGATTTGTATTCAAGACTTGTAAAGGTGATATATGTCGTTATATGATCTACTTAAATGCTTATCCTCGTGGCTGTATTGTGACCATCGGTATTGCTTTCTTTGATAAGTGAGGTTAGAAAACTCCTAGCGGATGACTAATCTATCTTTAAAGGTTTACATGAATGAATATCAATAGCTCGCTAAAGAATGATTTTAGGTGGTTAACGTGTGTTTATCGCGTTAACTTTCCGAAGAATTATCATGTTAGAAAACTCCTAGTGGATGACTAACTGTCTCGAAATTGGAAAATTGATTAAGTGCTTTTGTGACATATGTGATATAGATAACATGTTTAGGTTGTTTATGAAACAAGATAATAGTATGTTTATGTTTTACGTTGTAATTTAGTTAACTTAGTTAAACAACCATTTACCTATCTTTTTATCTGGTAAATTAATGACAAAGATTTAGTACATTATAACGCCCGTGTTCCATGGATCGATATTTGGCTCTTACCAATACTTTGCTACATATATGACGGGATACACTTGTCCTTTGTTGTATGTGTTTTAATGTTAAGGTATAAACCATTTTTATAAATATAAAACGCACTTCGTTGGACGCGTGAAGATACTGTAAATAAATGTATATAAGCGCCCACGTCAATCACACACTCAACACTCCACCGCATCCTCTTCCTCCGTCGCCGCCACTACCACCACCACTACTACAAAATAGGGCTTTTGCTACCACACTTTCGGCCGCAAAACGGTGGCAATTGCCCTTTTGTCACCAAAACACAGTAAGAAAATCACACGTAGCAATTGCCCTATTGCCACCTATTTGCTACCATTTATTTTTTGCTAGCGTTCGGCTGTCACGATTTTGCTACCACTTTTTGTCATCATTTTGCTATCGTTTTTGTTGCTACCGTTTTTCTCACCACTTTGCCACCGCTTTTTGTCACCCTCTTGCTACTGCTTTTTGTTGTCACCATTTTGCTACCACTTTTGTGATATTTTTTAGCCCTTTAATACCTATTTTTATGCTACCATGTATATTCTTTGCAAAACAAAAAAAAATTGTAACCATTTATAAAATTTTGATCATAACAAACATCGCATCATCCTCATTATAAACATCCAAAACCAAATATCAAACAATCCAGATTAAAATATCCGTAATGTCATTGAACCTTTCTTTATCTTCTTCCTTCTCCTTAACGAGCTCCTTTATAACTTCGTTTAACTTCTCAATCTACAAAACAGCCAAGTTTCCTTCACAATACATAATTTTCACAAAACTTGCATTTCTCTATTGACAAATCACAAAACAAAAAACTAACAGGAGGTATCATAGTTCAAATGATAAATCACACAAATTTATTCTGTCAACAAGCAATACTAATCACTGATAAAGTTAGAAAATGATTCAGGGACTGTTTGGTAGCCTCTTAATGACCATTCAAATGCTACCTCTTAATGGTTTAAAACATCTGAATGAATAAGAGGTAACCTCAAGTCTGAATGGTTAAGAGGTAACCTCTGAATGGTAACTCATCACATGTCACATTCTTCTACCTTCTCATTGGTAAAATTCTTAATGGTTCCATTAAGAGGTAGCCTCTTAATGACCATTCAGAGGCTACCAAACAGGCCTCAGATGTCTTATTCTTTGTTGCCATTCAGATAGCAATAGCCCATTAAAAAAAGTAGGGATATTAAATTATTAATCAGCAGCACGTCAGCAACAACATAAACATTGTATGTATTTCAATAACACTCTATTAAATAAGATATTGTCAATTAGATCATTTGTATATATTTTAATAACACTCTATTAAATGATCTAGCTATAGCATCAATCATGTTCACTTAAGGTGCTCATCAATCACTCGAATTGAGTAAGACAATGCCTACTTTAAACAGCCCTAACTTCGATAAAGGAATCTAAACATCTTTAAAAGTCTAACAATGCCTATTTTAAACAGCCATAGCTTCGATAATAAACAATAAACATACCTCCGGATCTTGTTTGCCATGTACATACGGATCAGTAACAATGCCTAACTCGTACACTTTCCTTTTTTCATTCCCCCGGCAGCTTATTCATCAAATTTGGGAGGTTCATCCTCGTACTTCTCCACAAGATATCCATCGTACTTAGCCTATTGAGATAAACATCTAATTACATTATTCAAATTTCATTAACTATTATTAGGAACCACTGTGTTTTTTGTGTGTTTTTTTGGTGTGATAAACGGAAGGTGGTGAGACGTTTCTATTTCTAGATTTTTTTGGCGCGTAGTTTAGGCGGGATATTATTTTTATAACAAAAAATGTAATTAACATTTATCCGGATGTAAGGTTTGGCATTATATATTATGGCGTTTCATATTTTGTGGCGTTTTTGTAGCCAGGGAGCTTAAATAAAAACACAGAAAAAAGTACGCAGTGATAAAATTGGTGTTTTGTATTTATTTGGCATTTTATTTTTCAATGGCATTTTATGTGAGAAATGATGTTTTACCTTTTTACCCTTAATTAAGCGCGTCCACGTAATAAAATTGATCTATTTACGAAAATGCCACCGCGTCAATCTAGTCCATAGATTGTTTTGATGGACGATCCATAAGCGTTCTCACACTTTCTACCGTTTTCTCTAAATCCTGACCCTATATATATATATATATATATTTGGACAAATATATATAATTACTACCATTTAATGGAAATTATACAAAATCGGGAAAATACATGTACTATGGTATGTTGGAACAAAACTAAGGAATGATGCATAGATCATGTTACGAATAGGGTGAGACTTAAGCACCATTAATCAACTATATACCTTAGACCGGGGAGCGAACGTTTAGATCTAATGGGTTTCAGGCAGCCTCACTCTTGGCCACTTTTTACCTAAGAGGGCTTTTGTGTCTCGAGTCATGAATCAACGGAAAAATGCCTATGGTTTGGATGCTTCCTATGTCGTCACACATGTTAATGTCCTCGCGAAACATTAGCGATCTTGATTTCCTTACATTTACATAATACATTTTTCAAGTACAATTTATAATTACATACCATGATTCTTACAACTATTACTCATATGTTTTACACAAATTACATGAATTCACACCAACTTTTTTTGACGATTTTCAAAACTTAAATGTATTTCAGTAAACTATTGGAAGCGTGCAGCCTCTTTTGTTCATGATGTAATATATGTTTCAAGATTTCATGTGTCCATGCTCCATTGCCACCTTTTGATGGATTTGTTTGCTATATCCCGCCTCCTTGCGGTGATATAGGGAACAAAACCTTGATCTTTGATTTGAAATGATGTTGTAAACTTTTAAACAATTATCTTTTGATAAGATGTAAACTCTAAACTTAATTTGTATTTTGAATGTTTAAACTTGAATGGCAAATTTGGAGTTGTTTTATATCATGTAGTATGTTTACTTATCGTATGCAATGAGAACCTTTCACGATCACACCTCGTGCTTCCGCCTCTGAAAGGGATGTGACAATTTGCCTATTAAGTTGTGGGGAGAGTGCATCTTGACTGCCGCCTATATCATCAATAGGCTGCCCTCAAAGGTCTTGAAAATGGTTCTCCATATGAAGTTGTTTTGGGAGAGAAACCCTATTACAATACAATGAGGGTATTCGGTTGTTTAAGTTATTATCGAAACACAAACACGATGGGCAACAAATTTGAACCAAGAGGGAAGCCGGGGGTGTTCATTGGGTACCCTCAAGGTACCAATGGATACAAAATATATGACATGGAGCCTAGAAAAATAATCATCCCGTGAGACATACGATTCATCGAAAATAGTTTTCCATTCTCTCACACTCAACAAGTTGAGCATGAGGAGGAAGAAGCCATCTTTCAATACCCACAGTTACATACACCCATGCAGCAACCTCCTAACATGCATGATGACATGCCCCCCCATGCACCCCCAAGACCACATAGATACCCATGTAGATTCCAACTTTGAGGGGCCATAAATCACAGAAGAAGACATGTCCTTAGAAGAAGAAGCACAAGTTAACGCGGCCCTTGACCAGACCTCTCTTGACATCGGTGTTCTTAACATCGATAACCAGGAAACCCATGATGATGCCAAGCAGGTTCCTCAACCAGTCCGAGAGAAAAGAAACAGGTCGGTCCCGAAGCGACTACAAGAATATGAAGTTAAACTTCCCCCATCACTCCAGCACCCATCACCTGACTCTGATCAAGACACCTCGACGGTACATTCCTTAGCTAACTATGTTTCTTATGAAAATTTTTCTCATGCTTATAAAGTGTTTTTGTCGGCCATCTCATCCAATGATGAGCCCAAGACTTTTAAACAAGCTTGCCAGAATGCAGATTGGGTTGATGCAATGAGACGAGAAATCAAGGTTTTGGAAGAGAATAGGGACGTGGACACTTGAAGAATTACCAAAAGACAAGAAGGCCATCGACTCAAAGTGAGTGTATAAAATCAAATACAAACCAAATGGTGAAATAGAATGATACAAGGCTCGTCTTGTTGCCAAGGGTTACACACAAATGGAGGGAATCAACTTCCATGAAACTTTTGCACCGGTCACCAAGCTCGTGACAGTCCGTACCCTTCTTGTCATAGCCACAAAAAATAATTGGCTAGTTCACCAACTGGATGTGAACAATGTGTTCTTGCACGAAGACCTTGACGAGGAGGTGTATATGAAACTACCCTAAGGATTCACAAGTGAAAAAGACAACAAAGTGTGTCGGTTACGTAAATCGTTATATGGTTTAAAACAAGCCTCACGTAACTGGCATTACAAATTTACCAAGGCTTTGCTTTCTCTCGGTTACACACAATCCAAGGCTGACCACTCACTGTTTCTTTTCTGTCAAGGAGTATCTTCATTGCAACTCTAATTTATGTTGATGATGTCATTATTGCCGACAATAATGTTGTCAAGATACAAGAGACAAAGACCAATCTGGACGAGAACTTTAGCTTCAAAGACCTTGACACCCTAAAATATTTGATGGGAACCGAGGTAGCTCGAACAGTCGAAGGAATGGTACTAAGTCAGAGAAAATATACACTTGATATTCTTGATGATTGTGGCCTCACAGGTTGCAGACCAACTCAGCTCCCTTTTGAACATAACTTAAAACTCGAGCATGATGCCAAAGAACCAGAAGTCGATGCAAGTCTGTACCGAAGGTTAGTAGGTCATTTACTCTACCTTCAAGCCACTTGACCCGACATTGCATACTCCGTCAACATTCTCAGTCAGTTTGTCTCCGACCCGAGACAAAATCACATGGATGCCGCCAAAAAGGTGTTGCGTTATTTAAAAACGACACCTAGACAAGGGATATTGTTACCAAGAGGGGGAGGCACGGAGTTAGCCACGTATTGTGATTCGGGTTGGCTAGGATGCCCATATTGTCACCGCTCTCATACCGGATATTTACTTACATTTGGCGGTGCTCCTATTTCTTGGAAATCAAACAAGTAGTCTGTAGTATCACGATATTCCGCTAAAGCAGAATACTGAGCCATGGCCACAACCGTTAGTGAAGTATTGTGGGTCCGTTGGCTATTAACGGAACTGGGTGAACCACCTACAGGCCCAACTACTTTATACTGTGACAATCAGGCGGCACGACGCATTGCCTACAACCCCGTTTTCTTATGAACGAACTAAACACGTTGAGATGGATTGTTATTTCATACGGGAGCGTGTTGAGTCTGGAGAAATCATGCACACTCTTATTAACACCAAATCTTAAATCGCAGACCTCTTTACCAAACCTCTCGCAGCTCACCAGATGAAGCATCTTCTGTTGGGAAAATTTGTGAATGGATATTTAGTTAATTTATAATTTAGTGAAATTATAATTACTAATTAAACTCCTTCATATGGTGAAACTCTTGAGTAGAGTTTTATATCACTTGATTAGCTTTTATTAGAGTTTTTATGGCTCTAATTAAATCACTAATTAAGTGAAACTTTTATTAGAGTTTTATGTCTCTAATAAAATTACCACTTAAGAGAAACTCTTCACAACACACAACTCTTGTAAAAAAAATGGGAGGCCATTTGACTCATTGGAATTATGAGAAAACTACAAGAGAAAGATAATATGTATGAAGAATTCTTGGAGAAGTGGTGAAGACTTGAACATCCATATGTTGGGAATTATAGAGAGATAAGTTTTCTCTACTCGATTCCATCACCTATATATCATTATTTTCCACAAGTTCAAACACTATAATTCTATTCGATGTAACCTCGGGCGTGTGGCCATTTCCGACAGTACAGACTGCTTCGGCTGTTGTACCCTGGGAGACAGACGCGTCGTCTTTGGTAGAGGCGCGAAATCTGTTTTAAGGGAAGCGTGTTGAACACGTGCCTCAACCAAAATCGTCAACATTTTAGTGTTCTTTTTGTTGCAGTCAAGGAGTATTTTTCAAGACTCAATATGATGAATACTCGAGTCTAGGATGCTATCAAGTGCGCGTAAAGGACCCACCAGAGATGCGGCTTGAATCAAGATTGGTATATATAATTATATTATATATTCTTTTTATTTAGTTATTGCAACCGATATTGTACTATGATATTTCCTACGAATAACGAGAGTCTCGTTATTATATATTTTGTAATTATATTTTACAAAAGGTGAACCTAATTCCTACAAACTTAAAACAGATTTCGTGAGATTGTTGGTACAATCTTAAAACCTTATTTATAAGGATTTTGGGTTTATGAAAGGATTTATAATAGAATAAAAAAAATATTTTAGAGATTATGATCTTATAAATATTTTTTTTTTGGGAAATATGAATATAGTACAACTTGTTGTGTTTGGATTTTTGAGATTAAGATACAATCTTAAATCCTATACCATGGTACAAAACGAATAGTTTTGGTTCCAACATTTGGTTTTGAAACGATTTTGAAAATCGTTAATTTTTCTAACTTTTGTGTTAGATCGGGTTTATTAGTGTAAACCATACGTTTTTTGTAAACGTTAAATTTTCTAACATGTGTGTTAGACCGGAATTATTGGTGTAAACTATACGTTTTGTGTAAACGTTAAATTCTCTTAAGTAGAGTTTTTTATGTCTTTAAATAAGAGTTTTATGTTACTTGATTAGAGTTTTATGTATCTAATCAAGTCTCTATTTAAAGTAGACTTTTCATCCACCCATGGATTGATATGAACAAATAAGTCTTATAATGATTTTTGTAATCATTTGTCTTCTAACATGTGTGTTAGAAACGTTCATGAAACGCGTTAGTTTGGAAGCAATTTTAATTGTTTAGTTTCTAACGTGTGTATTAGAAATGACTTATTTATTTGAACCATATATGTGCTTTTAGCAAGTCAAATTAACATTTTGTGAAAATGTTAATATTTCTAACGTGCGCGTTAGAATTTCTTTCATTTTAACATAATTGTTAAAAATGGTTAAAATACAAATGCTTTGAAATGTTTTATGTAAACATTTTATATAAGTAATTTGTTGTAACATTGATTTTAATGCTTTGTATGATTTAGAAATAAAAGGTCATACATTGAAGTTGATGTTTGATTGGCTTCAAGAATTAAATCACAATAAAGTGCTAGTGTAGTTGCGTGGGTTCATCACCAACTTTAATTTGTGATTTCTAAATCAATTTGAGTGAAATTTACTCAAATTTGTGAAACTCTTGAGTAGAGTTTTAATGGTGACATTTGATGAGTTTTATTAGAGTTTAAATATATAGTTATTGAGACTCTTAACTCTTCATATGTGAAACTCTTGAGTAGAGTTTTAATGGTGACATTTGATGAGTTTTATTAGAGTTTAAATATATAGTTATTGAGACTCTTAACTCTTCATATGTGAAACTCTTGAGTAGAGTTTTAATGGTGACATTTGATGAGTTTTATTAGAGTTTAAATATATAATTATTGAGACTCTTAACTCTTCATATGTGAAACTCTTCAGTAGAGTTTTAATGGTGACATTTGATGAGTTTTATTAGAGTTTAAATATATAATTAGTAAGACTCTTAACTCTTCATATGTGAAACTCTTGAGTAGAGTTTTAATGATGACATTTGATGAGTTTTATTGATGACATTTAATGCTCTAATTTGGTCATGTTTTGTATATATAAAATGACTTAAATTTTCTAACACGTGTGTTAGAAAATGTGTATCACGAATACGAGGTTAGAGATTGTTCATAATGAACAGAAATGTTTTATGTAAACATTTAATTGCCTATGTGTGCATTAAAGATGATGAGAAATGGTTTATTTTATAAACTATATCTTAGAAAAACGTTTTATGTAAACGTTCGATTCTATAGTGTGCTTGTTATAACATTTTTTTTATAACATGCGTGTTAGAAAATGTTATTTGGTGAAAAACAACTTGGTGTTGTTGTGAACAAGTTTAATTGTTCAAGTTTACTACTTAAACGTAGTATTTGTAACAAGTTGGTGTTGTTTTGAGCATAATTGTCCTAGTTTAAAGTTTAATGATGAAATGGGAACTTGTACTTACAAGTGCATGGAGTCTTATTGAGGGAGTACCTCAAGACATGCTATGGGACGATATTGTTGAGAAGATTTCGGTCAGATTATAAAGTGTTGAAGATAAAAACACTTTGCTATTTGATGTCTACATATTGTCTATGTTTCCGTTTAAATTTCAAAAGTGATTGACACTTATGATTTAGTTTCTAATGTATTTTATTGTTTTGTGTTTAATATCTTCGGATAACACATACAGTTTTTTACAAAGAAATAAATCAATAATGGTTGTGACGTATAAATTATTTTGTGGAAAATAATTATAACGTCGGTTATACATTGTTTAAAAGAATATGGTTTTAAACGGATAGTACATGAAAATACTTGGACATAAACAACTTGAGAGTTGTTACATTGACTAAAAGTAAAAAAAAAAAAAAACGAAACATCAAATGTATAACCACATCATGAGTGAGTAATGAAAGAACGTAGTGAGTGTATTGAGATGAAATACACTAACGACATTCATGTCGACATACTTCATTAGAAGTCATTGGAAAATTCATAAATGTGAATTCTAATATGAAAGTAAAAAAATACTATATGTTATTGTATACCTTTAATAAATCTTGCGAGATTTATAAGTAGATACGTCTACCACTTGATTATTGTTAGATCTATAGGAAGATTTTACCTTCATTTGGGAGAGCATCCTAAATACACATATCTCCTAATGAATAACAATAGATGTGTGCAAATCACTTATGGCAAAATTATGAATGCCATGTTGTTGAGTGTCGATCTAGTTGACTCTATCTCACACATAATAGTGATTGTAGACGAGAAACATTCATCTTGTTGGTGATGAATGTGTTCACCAAGTGACTTGGATTAAGACTTATGTTTAAGTACTTATGAGTCAATGGTAGATTGTTAGAGATCAAAGGTAAACAAGTTATGTTCCTTAAATGAATGATGAAATTTGTGAGACCTTCCTAAATATTGATGTTTTAGGATTATGATTAAGTCTCGTTATTTTGTCTTAACAAGGGATGAATGTTGCAAAGTGATATTATGATATCCTTATGGCTGTGAAGAATCAGAATGATGCATCTTCTGTTCACATGCTAAAGTATTGTAGTCTAAAGCATGCTAGACTAGTACTTGGTTAATTATGGGTCTTGAAGGAGACTAATTAACTCTAAACATTCAAATGTGTATGAACACAAAAAGAATTTGTGTACAGACAAAATTAAGGGAGAATTTTTCATTCATTATAAGGAAATGACATGTAACTTTTAAAAGTTTGTTCGAAAAGCTAATGAGGAGAACTCATTGTCTAAGCTTATTCTAGATGTTAAATTAGAATTATTCTAAGTTGGTGACAAACTTATGACAATGGCATATGTTGCTTTGGTTAGCTCGGAAGCTTGTGTAAGCTAATGCAATATGAGTTGAATTCACTGATACAATAAGGTTGGTCTTGTTCAATCATATGTGTATAAATGTCGCCATAAGTGGTGTTACGGAAATGTTGATCAAATGGCAAGAAATGTGGGGGAGGAACCATTTAAGAAACAACCCTATAAGGGTATGTAGAAATGGTTCTCATTAACACATCTAAATGTTATCCAATAACACTTAAATGTGGGGGTGTCTTGCATTTGTTTTTAGCAATAAGGATTTTGTAATCCAATCTAACATTGCAAATAGACGACTAAGTGGAGGACACAAAGGTCGTAGTGCATAATGGAGATGTGTTTGCCTTAAATGATACACGTATCTTACGAAGACATATGTTATAACCAGATTCAGATGGCCACTGAGGTTATAGTCTTAGAAGTTGACAATAGGCAAAATTAACTTACGAGTTAAGAACACATCATGACAACTGATCTCAAATACGCAAAGTTATTTGCTAATGTTATGGATCCAACAACCTGAGGGTTTATTAGAGATCAAGTTGTGGAATGGGACTGAAGCCCTTGAAAAATGAAGTTCATATGATGGAAACCTAACTCAGTAGACTGGAGATCCCAAGAATTGAGTTCAATAGGAAAACCAAATTGTATGAATAAGCGAGGTCACTGTGGGGGAATAACCCTACGCATTTAATAAGGTAGTTTATTATAAAGATTAATAAACTTCCTAGTCCATTCCTAAAAGTGACAAGTGTGAGGCTAAGCATAATATGTGGTAAATGATTTGGATAGATCACGATAACCACAATGCTTTTAATGATCTAAGGAGAATCACCTATGTTAGAGAGAAGTGGGGTCGCTTCGAATGGAATTGAGGGCACAATTCCTAGAGCTCTCGCAGAACCAGGAAAGTGTTCCACGACCATTATTGGACACGACTATGAGGAGATGACCCGGCTAGGGAGAGTCTTGTGTGAAGTGTATTGTCGTCTACACAAACGGCAGACGAGTTCAAAGACATCGAGATCTACTCAGAGCTAGTGGGCTAAGTGCATTTCATGAGCGAAGGTTCAAAGGGTAACACCTACCTATCGTATGCAAAACTCAACTGTCGAGGTTCCATTGAAAATTTTATGTGTTTTGAACAATCTCCATTCATGTGGGGGATTGTTGGGAAAATTTGTGAATGGATATTTAGTTAATTTATAATTTAGTGAAATTATAATTACTAATTAAACTCCTTCATATGGTGAAACTCTTGAGTAGAGTTTTATATCACTTGATTAGCTTTTATTAGAGTTTTTATGGCTCTAATTAAATCACTAATTAAGTGAAACTTTTATTAGAGTTTTATGTCTCTAATAAAATTACCACTTAAGAGAAACTCTTCACAACACACAACTCTTGTAAAAAAAAATGGGAGGCCATTTGACTCATTGGAATTATGAGAAAACTACAAGAGAAAGATAATATGTATGAAGAATTCTTGGAGAAGTGGTGAAGACTTGAACATCCATATGTTGGGAATTATAGAGAGATAAGTTTTCTCTACTCGATTCCATCACCTATATATCATTATTTTCCACAAGTTCAAACACTATAATTCTATTCGATGTAACCTCGGGCGTGTGGCCATTTCCGACAGTACAGACTGCTTCGGCTGTTGTACCCTGGGAGACAGACGCATCGTCTTTGGTAGAGGCGCGAAATCTGTTTTAAGGGAAGCGTGTTGAACACGTGCCTCAACCAAAATCGTCAACATTTTAGTGTTCTTTTTGTTGCAGTCAAGGAGTATTTTTCAAGACTCAAGATGATGAATACTCGAGTCTAGGATGCTATCAAGTGCGCGTGAAGGACCCACCAGAGATGCGGCTTGAATCAAGATTGGTATATATAATTATATTATATATTCTTTTTATTTAGTTATTGCAACCGATATTGTACTATGATATTTCCTACGAATAACGAGAGTCTCGTTATTATATATTTTGTAATTATATTTTACAAAAGGTGAACCTAATTCCTACATCTTCTTGGCAAGTTGGGCATTCGCGATCTCCATGCTCCAACTCGAGGGGGAGTATTGGAATTGATTACAATTGATTATTGATTTACCTTATTTTAGGCTAGTCTTTTACGTCCTTTAATTTTAGCCTATTAGCCTATTTTATACTAGTTGTTACGTCCTTGTTTGGACAATATTTGTTTCCTTTTTATTGCCTGTTGGCTTGGGTTGTAATTGGTATATGTACCATCCTTTTCAATGAAAATAATGATCTTACCATACCAAATTTATAAGAAATGATTCATCAACATTGTTTTGAGTTCTTCCCACGTCATGCGGTCAATAACTTCTTGCCCACGAGTTTGAACTATTGTGTTCCACCAGTTTAAAGCATAGTCGACAAACGTGGATGTTGCATACTTTACTATACAGTATGTCAGGCAATTAGTGATATTGATGACCACTTGCGTTTTCTTGATCCAGCGTACAATTCTCGTTGGTCCTTTAATACCATTAAACTCCATAGGTTTACCTTCCATAAATTGTTGTACGTGTATCCCTGCCTTACGTTGTTTGGACCAGCCGAACCAACATCAGGGTTAGGCTGGGGATTAGGTTAGTTCGCGTTAATGCCAGCGGTGACTTGTGCTACTATAGTTGGGATCACCACTTGTAATTGTTGGGTTATCAGTTGTGCGATACCAGCCTCAGTCATATTGTTTGCTCTTTTCGAGGAAGAATCGTTTTTTGTGTTGAAGAAATGTGATCGAATATACTCGAATGAAAGATAAGAAAATTTGAGATCTTATGGTGCATTTTTTTTATAAATAATAACATATGAAGAAAATAGAAATGTTTAAAAAGTTATACATTTTCAATTTTGCCCCTCCATCATTAAAAGTACCCTTCCATTCATTCATAATGAGATTTTGACTCGCTTTAACTATGGATTTTCATTTGAATATATATATATATATATATATATATATATATATATATATATATATATATATATATATATATATATATATATAGGGAGAAGATCATGCGAGAACCACCTCTTATTGCGAGAACCGCGAGAACCAATGTGAACACAACCAAAAATGCCTAAAAATAGCTAAAAATCACACAATTTTTTTTTTTAATATTTTTATATAAAAATCGCTACTTTTCGAAGCCAAAAAAAAAATTTAACATTTTTTTTGCCACTAAAAGTAGCGATTTGAGCATAAAAAATATTTAAAAAAAATTTAGATTTTTTTTTTATTTTTTTAGATTTTTTTAGGTTTTTTGGGGGTTTAGTTTTTAGCATTTTAGCTTTGGGGGGGGGGGGTTAGGTTTTTTGGGGGTTTTAGTTTTTAGCATTTAGCTTGGGGGGGGGGGGGGGGGGTGGGGGTTAGGTTTTTTTAGCTATTTTAGGTTGTGTTCACATTGGTTCTCGCGGTTCTCGCAATAAGGGTGGTTCTCGCATGAACTCCTCCCTATATATATATATATACTAGTATGATACCCGCGCTATGCTGCGGGGTGACAATTTGCAATGCGATACTTGTTTATGTTAGCTTATCAATCCTCTCGAGTTAGTACTTTTCCAAAACTGTAGTAAACTTTTTACTCCCCTTGAAAATGGGCGATCATTTGAAACGTGGTCGGTGGGGTGATCATAGTTCGGTTTCAAATGTAAAACCGCCCAAACCGGGCTTCAGTTTGTTTTCGCGGTCACTTTTTTTTTTAACTTTTGGCTTGTCGGTGTCGAAATCTTCAAATCTTAGCGACTGGTTTAATTTACAATTTTATACTAAAACCGGCCGTATTAAACCAGACCAGACTCTTGAGATTTAAAAATATTTTTTGTTTTTATATATTGCGAATACTAAATTAGGAGATATGTTTACAAGTTCTTATCTAACTTAAAACTAAACATCCATTAGACAGTACCTAAATGGACCTTCATAAACATTAAAAAGATAAATAAAAAGCTTTACTACAGTTCCAGAACGATTAAACATAGCTATGCTATGTTGTATTTAGTTATATTCATTACTTACATGTTGTATAATACACCTGATTTGATTTTTTAGCTCAAAGACCATGTAATAATACAAATATAAATATACATAATTAGGGAAAAGATCAAATAGGAAGTTTATTTTGGCTAGGAAGTCTAGGAAGCAATATGATTAGGACATGTGGCAACATTTAAAATAAAGAAAAAGGGTATTTTAGTCAATCCAACCCTTTTCTTCTTCCTTTTCAAAACCCAGTAACTTCAAAACCCACCATTTTCAAAACCCACCATCTTCAACCATTTCTTCACTTTCTATCTCAATAATCACTACATTATATTGCGATTTTCATCACCAATCAATGATTCAAACACCCGATCAACGTGTTCTTCAGTTTTTTTGAAGAAAACCCAGTTTAATTTCATACAAAATCCTCGTTTTTTCCGGTGATTTTGAAGATAATCACTCGATCCGTTCGATTCGAGCGCTGATAAGTGTTTCAATCATTCAAAAATCGTCAATTGTTGAAGAAATCACTTCGATCCATGTAAGAAATTCTTTAATTTCATTTTTACGATATGGATTTTTGATTTAGTCATTGCGTTTTCTGATCTTGACGGGGGTCCGGGGGCAGCGCCCCTGGTAGCGGGGTCCCAGGGGCGGCAGCCCCTGGCGGGGTCCAAAGGGGCAGAGCCCCTGGCTGGGGTTGAGCTGCTGTAATAAAAATGCATCAGAAAAATTAATTTTCTGTAAATTGCCTCTGGAAACTGCATTGGTCCAGACAGTTCACAGCACAGACAATTCACTTTCTTTGGTGTTTTCTGGCCATTGCGTTTTAGAAAAACACATTCTTGAAGTGTTTTTGGTGCATTGCGTTTTAGGTAAAACACTTTTTTAGGTGTTTTCAGTCCATTGCGTTTTACAGAGAACATTTTCTTTTGTTTTTTAGGCAATTGCGTTTTAGAATGAGTCATTTTTAAGTGTTTTCTGGCCATTGCGTTTTACAAATAAGACATTTCTTTGTGTTTTTTGTGCATTGCTGGCCTGGACTTCTTTCCATCGTTAATTTATCGATCGCCAGATATGGACCATTGATTGCAACCTTATCCACTCTAAGGTTTTAGCCACAATCTACCATAATTGACCGTTAACGATATAATGATTGACTTTAACCCCGCTTTAAAAGCGCTAATCAAAGTCAATCCAATGAAATGAAAAAGTTTCTGACTTTATTTTCCTCTATAGCCAGCCTCATAAAGATCAAATCAAAATCCACCATCATATGCATACTTTGTTGTCTATCATGAATATTCATGATCTAGCTCATGTTTTTCTATACCAATATTTATTTACTATCACATTACTCATTAACTTGTTTTGACTTGGACATTTGCCAAAATGTAATCTGACCCAATAACTCATATGTATTTGTCATCAGTCTCCTGCTGTTGGTGATCAAGAAATTAATGAGATAGAATTAAAAAGATGCATATTAAATGGGTCAAAACAGGTTGGGATAATAAAAGGACTAATTGTGCATAGCAGCTGTCCATTTTGGCCAACCTGACCCATTTCTAAACACTGGAAAATTACCCATTATGAGCCATAAATAAAGTTGTTGGCTCTAACATCTTTCTGAACAAATTAATGGGAAAATCAGATACAATATTAAAGAGATATATGCGCTAAGAATAAACGCGACTTATGATTTCGTTTGAATTGAGATTAGTAAACTTCAAATCTGAATAAGTTGTTGGAGTGTTGAAATCTAGTAGAACCGCCTCTTACGCGCACAAAGAAGAGCTTGCCAAAAATCCCTTCCCTTTTAACGTTTCAACATAACTATACTGTTACGTGATTGATGAACCCAAGGCTAAACCAAAAGAAGATCTCATGCAACATGCTGTCCATGCATGAGTTGGTCCAAGTCAATGAGGTCTATTTTGAGAATGGATAGACCTTTTATTTATTTTTCAAAATGTGCCAGAATAAAGGAATGATTGGGATTATTGCCTGTCATGTCCACGTAATTGTAGGATCTTAATTGATATGTCTTTTTCCTTGTATCTCTATATATGGAGGATTATTGTCATTGAAGTTTTTATGAAAAGTAATATTATCCTACTTCTTCTCTTAATTTCTCTCTGAAGCTTCCCTCTGTTTCTAAAATTCTCAGTTAAAACCATTTGATTTGTATCAGTGGTATCAGAGCAGTCTTGATCCTATGGACACCCGGAAGAAAACTCTCGAACAATTTCAGCAAGAAACCCATGATAACTTCGAAAAATTCACGTCTATGATCGAGAAGTTGGTAACGGAAGTTCAATCTCTCAAAGAGACGGGTCCGCCAAATTTCTCGGGAACGGGTGACGGGAAGGTGGTTGTAACCGGAGGTGGCAGTAGACCTTACTTAAAACTCCATTTCCCCAGGTTTAGCGGAGAGGATCCCACGGGATGGATCTATCAAGCCGAACAATTTTTCGATTTTCAGAAAGTGGCTTCTGAAGAGCATGTACAGTTGGCGTCTTTTCATCTGGATGGCATTGCGCTTCAGTGGCATCGATGGTTTGCAAAAACTAAAGGTCCGATGACGTGGTCGGAATTTACTACCGCACTGTTGAGTCGGTTTGGACCGACCGACTATGAAGAACCCTCCGAGTCTTTTCATAGGCTTAAACAACTCACCACGGTCGCTGCATACATCGAATCTTTCGAACGGTTGTCTCACCGGGTTGACGGGTTATCCGAGCCTTTTCTCTTAGGCTGTTTTATTGGCGGGTTGAAAGAAGAGATTCGTTTGGAAGTTAAACTAAAAAAACCTCGTTTTTTGGTTGATGCCATGGGTTCGGCTAGACTGGTAGAGGATAAGTTGACTCTACAACGAAGGTTTTCTTCTCCCCAGAGACCCCACACGACGAATACCCCTTTCAAGAACACATCAGGCCCAGGTCTATTGGGACCAGGACCCACCCATCGTTTAGCCCTCCCCGCTCCCAACTCGATCCGTCGTCTATCGAATACAGAGGCCCGTGAACGGCGTGAAAAGGGACTCTGTTATTATTGTGATGAACGATATGCACCAGGCCATAAGTGCACCAAGCCACAATTGTTTATGATTAGTGATACCACGGAAGATGAGGAAGAGCACCTTGTAGAAGCGTCGGGGGAACAAACCGAAGAAACACAGGCCGAGATCTCGTTCCATGCGATATCGGGTACCATCCTTCCACAGACCCTACGTTTGTCGGGTCGCATCAAGAATAAAGACGTTGTTGTTTTGGTGGATGGTGGGAGTACTCACAATTTTATCGATAAAGCCTTAGTCGATCGGTTGGGGCTTATTGTTAACCACGATGTTAAATTTGAGGTGGTTGTGGCTAATCGTGAGAAGTTGGTATGCACAGGAAGGGTAAAAAATCTCTCAATTCTCATTCAAGGATATACTATAGCAACTGATTTTTTTGTTCTACCTGTGGCGGCTTGTCCGATTGTGTTAGGGGTTCAATGGCTAAAAACTTTGGGACCAGTCGAAATTGACTTCCAAAATCTTACCATTGGATTCCAATTAGCGGGTTCATCTCATAAATTACAAGGGTTGAAAGGGTCAGAGTTGGGTGCTTTAAAATCAAAGGAATGCATGGGGCTAGATGGAGTAGCAATGCTTTTTCAGATTAGTCCCATCTTCGATGAACCTTTACACACTCATACACCTTGTCCGGATATTCAGTCAGTTCTAACCGAATTTGATGGGGTTTTTCACCAACCCTCGGGACTTCCTCCTAAGCGTTCTCAAGACCACAGCATACCACTGCTACCTGGATCCGGGCCGGTTAGCTCTCGGCCATATCGCCAACCGTATTATCAGAAAAATGAGATTGAAAAACAGGTGAGGGAGTTGCTCCAACAGGGGTTAATACGGCCTAGTCATAGTCCGTTTTCCTCCCCGGTGTTACTTGTTAAAAAATCGGATGGTACTTGGAGGTTTTGTGTTGACTATCGGGCGATAAATGATATTACGGTTAAAGACAAATACCCCATTCCAATGATCGATGAACTCTTCGGTGCGACGATTTTCTCTAAACTAGATCTTCGATCGGGATACCATCAGATTCGTGTAAGAGAAGGCGACATTCATAAGACAGCGTTCCGTACGCATGAGGGACATTATGAGTTTGTCGTCATGCCGTTTGGGCTCACAAATGCCCCTGCTACTTTTCAATGTCTCATGAACGACCTTTTCCGGCAACATCTTCGTAAGTTTGTGTTGGTATTTTTCGATGATATATTAGTTTACTCCAGGTCCATTGATGAACATGTCCAACACTTAAAGGTGGTCTTGGGCATTCTGCAAGCTAATAGACTTTTTGCAAATTCCTCTAAATGTTGTTTTGGGGTGACACAAGTAAATTATTTGGGCCATGTAATCAGTTCTAATGGTGTTTCAGTTGAAAAAGCGAAGATCGACGCAGTATTGTCTTGGCCGGTTCCTACTAACGCCAAAGGGGTACGAGGTTTTTTGGGTCTTGCCGGGTATTATCGAAAGTTCATTAAGGGATTCGGTAATATTGCCGCGCCACTACATAAATTGGTCGGGAAAGGACCTTTTATATGGGACCACGCTGCTCAAAAGGCCTTTGAGTCACTAAAAAACGCCCTCACCTCGGCACCGACGTTGGGCTTGCCGGATTGGTCCAAACCTTTTACCATTGAATGTGATGCGAGTGGTGTAGGTATAGGAGCCGTTCTAACTCAAAATGGGAAGCCGCTTGCCTATTTTAGTGCTCCGTTGAAAGGTGTTATGCTATCATGGTCTACTTATGAGAAAGAGATGCTTGCGGTTGTCAAAGTGGTACGTAAGTGGCGACCCTATCTGGTAGGCCGTACATTTGTCGTCAAGACGGACCATCTGAGCCTAAAGTATCTACTTGAGCAACGCATTACAACCCCAGCACAAGCGAGGTGGCTCCCAAAGCTTTTGGGATACGATTATAAAATTGAGTATAAACCGGGAGCTACTAACCGTGGGGCAGACGCCTTATCTCGGTGTTATGAACTTCAATTTATGTCCCTCTCATATCCTTCCACCACCTTATGGTCTGACATAAAAAAGGAGGTTAGTCTCGATCCTTATTACAGTACATTACCCACTTCATTGCATGCAAGCTCAAGAGGAAGGGTTTTGATTAAAGATGGTGTGTGGTTTCGTGACGGGGCAATCATATTAAAACCGTCTTCTCCATTGTTATCTACTGTTTTGAATCTCGGACATTCCTCACCGGAGGGTGGCCATTTCGGTCTTCATAAGACATTATCCAAGATACGAAGTAATTTCTGGTGGGAGGGGCTAAAAACTTCGGTGAAGAAACACATACGCGAGTGTCAAACTTGCCAACGATTCAAATCGGATAACATGAAACCGGCGGGGTTACTACAACCGTTGCCGATTCCTGAACGAGTGTGGGAAGATATAAGCATGGATTTCATAGAGGGTCTACCGACTTCTAATGGGTTTTCAGTGATTATGGTGGTGGTTGATCGGTTGTCTAAGTATGCACACTTTATATCCCTTCGTCATCCGTTCACGGCGGCAACCGTCGCTCGGGAATTTGTGCATTCTATTGTACGATTGCATGGGATTCCATCTACTGTGATTAGTGACCGTGATAAGGTATTCATCAGCTCTTTTTGGCAAGCTCTCTTTAAATTACAAGGAACGGTTTTGTGTATGAGTTCGAGTTATCACCCACAAACGGACGGGCAAACGGAAGTCGTTAACCGGACCCTCGAGCAATACTTAAGATGCTTCACAGGTGATAAACCAAATAAATGGCACGAATGGTTACCTTGGGCAGAGTATAGTTACAACACCTCAATCCATGCCTCTACCAAGATGATGCCGTTTCAGGTTGTTTATGGGCGGCTACCGCCTAAATTGATCCCATATATTCCGGGTACAACCCAAGTTCAGGAAGTGGAGTCGTACCTACGTGACCGGGATGAAGTTTTAAAGCAGCTCCGATCTAACCTCCTCACAGCCCAGAATCGGATGAAAGTAACCGCGGACCGTCGCCGCCGGGAATTAGAATTCAATGAAGGCGATTTGGTTTACATTAAACTACAACCCTACCGTCAGTCTAGTGTGGTTAATCGCTCCTCGACAAAGCTCAGTCCACGTTTCTTCGGGCCATACAAAATCTTGAAGCGGGTGGGACCGGTTGCCTACCGGGTAGAGTTACCCCATGGCTCTCTTATACATGACGTGTTTCATGTGAGTTTACTTAGGCGTTTTGTCGGAACGGCACCAAATACGGTCCCCGTCATAAGCAGCGAGCCGGTGGTCTCACCAACTATTATGCAACCAGAAGAGATTCTTGAGGAAAGGGTTGTACAGAAGGGGAAATACCGTCCTAAAACGGAGTTACTGGTTAAATGGCAAGGTCGACCACGGGAGGAGGCAACGTGGGAAACTAAGTGGCGGTTCATTCGAGCTTACCCAGATTTTCACCTTGAGGACAAGGTGACTGCAAGCGGGGTGGATTGTTACGTGATTGATGAACCCAAGGCTAAACCAAAAGAAGATCTCATGCAACATGCTGTCCATGCATGAGTTGGTCCAAGTCAATGAGGTCTATTTTGAGAATGGATAGACCTTTTATTTATTTTTCAAAATGTGCCAGAATAAAGGAATGATTGGGATTATTGCCTGTCATGTCCACGTAATTGTAGGATCTTAATTGATATGTCTTTTTCCTTGTATCTCTATATATGGAGGATTATTGTCATTGAAGTTTTTATGAAAAAGTAATATTATCCTACTTCTTCTCTTAATTTCTCTCTGAAGCTTCCCTCTGTTTCTAAAATTCTCAGTTAAAACCATTTGATTTGTATCATATACATCATCCATAATAGATTTTAATACATTCTCATAAAAAAAATACACACACATATATGCTTGTATGTATGTATTATTTTCACCATTTGTGGAGCATTCTCCTGCGACTTCATTAAGCCAAGAAAAAACACCAGAGAAAACGACCTTTTAAAGCTCTTCAATTTTTCATTAGCATCATCTGGACTACATTCCAGTTGCTCTACAAGAGATTAGCATCATCTAGACTACATTCCAGTACCTGATTATGAAATTTTCGATCAATATAAAATAGTCAATACAAATACGCCCAAAATGAGACTGAGCATGAAGAGTTATGACATCATACTTGTCTAGAGAAAATGGATGTGACTGAAAACTACTGGTTTCCTCTAGCCTGAGAAGCAAGAAAATATAAACACAAAATATAAAATTTATAAATGAGATCATAAAATTTAGGATGCTAATCTAATACAAGTGCTTTTAATAACATTTGACATATAATATGATAGAAATCCGCAGAGCAAGGTAAGAGTCTAATGTTGAGACCTTGGGGGTGTTTGGGATTCCTTCTCAAAAACGACTTATTAACTTATATAAGTCATAAGTTATAGGTTACAAAAACAACTTAAATAAGCTAACCCAAACACTATAAAAACAACTTATTAACTTTTATAAGTCAACAAGTTATAGGTTCTTCCAAAATAAGCTATAACCCAAACACCCTCCTTATAAGTAAAGAAAATCGATGTTCTTTAAAAGGGTATGGTCTGAAACAAACACCACTTAATTAGCATTACAAGATACTTGCTAAGATTACCTAAACCTTATAACAAACAACGCTTTGTACTCAGAAAGGGTGATTCAACAAACTATCTTTTGCTAGATCATTCTTATTGGGAATATGACCAACTTATATGTAGTAAGAAACGGTCTCAGGAGTCATACCTCGAACTTGTTCTATACGCCATGTTAGTGTCAGTCTTAATTTCTTCGGTCTACATCCCAAATCTGTCCACAATTAATAGAAAAAACCATGAGTTACAGTTTAAGAAACATTGGCCCATTGATTCAAAAAGTTGATATGGATTCAGAAAATCGTAAACTAATTTCGATACATTTAACACACGACTAAATATTTTGTTTTAGAATCGCCTTTGAGTATGATGGCTTTTTGTAAAGAACAAAAAGCTTCACACACATTCAAAGAACACCCAAACACACAACCCAAGTGTTTTAGAGATTTTGGTTGCATGGACCAATGGGTCAAAATCCATGTACCAAAAGGTGATGTTCCATTGGTTGATGATTTGAATCTCCTGGTGTAATTGCGGAAAGGCTTCTAGACTCCATGGCAGTCAAATACAAAAACTGTTACACACATTAACATTAAAAAGAAGAGAACAATGCTGAAATATTTTGAAAATCACCTTTGTTTGGTCCAGTAAAATCAGAAACTATAGTCTCTTCAGCCGGTAGAATTAACATCAATTGCCATATATACACCCTAAATATTAGAAAAGGATAACAGATTCAGTTGTGATACCTGGCATCTGAAAAAGAGACGTTTATAAAAAAAAAAAAATCAGATTAGTAAACAATAACTAAAAAAGTCGGATTAGTATAGAAATATAACATTAAAAGGCAACTTGTAGATGTTCGCTAAAGTTTATCTCATCAAGTTTGTCATGCCGTTAATTCAAATGGAGCTTAGATACAATTAAGCTTAGATTATAAAGCAATTTTACAAACTTTATTGTTGCGACCAGGCCCAACTTGAACAACAAATAAAGCATATTAGATACAATTAAGCTCAGTATACAACAATGATGATGTGCACTACCATTCCCATTTGACCCTTTCGAGATAAGCGAATTAAAAACTTCGGTCTTTATTATTACTGGATTATTTTTTTGTAATCCATGTAACTCGTTTAAACCCGTAAAAAAAGACTACCAGTTTCGACTCTTTACCCGACCACACCAGCTAACCCACCTTTTTCCACCTCATACAGAGAAAGCCTAGAGCATGAATTTTTTCAAGTTAAAACACAAACAGCTAAAATATAAGTTCCACATTCCCTCTAGAATTCATCAACTGAAGGTTCCAATCATCCGGAAATCATCATCTTTACACAACTAAAACAAATAGGATTACAACTCGTGTTAGTAGAAGAATAAGAAAATAACAAATCACTGACTGGGCGAAACACAAATTCATGTTTCATTAAAGTTATCCACAACACTGAAACCCTAAATTAAAAAAAAGGGTAGTTGCACGGTACCCTGACCACGGAGGGATCTCCCTTCCCAGTTCACCACCCGACAAAGATCCCTGGCGGCAAATACCCATAGCCATCAAAGAGGGGTAAGAAACATGTTTCGAACCCGAGACCTCGAGTGTCCTCGGTCCGGCTTAAAGCGGGTGTCGGTGGCCACCAAAGTGGCACTAATGGGAATTGAACTTGGGTCTCCATTGGAGAACCCAAGTCACTCCACCACTAGGCCACTTGTGGTGGTTATGAAACCCTAAATTAAACAACGTACAGATCATGAAGACCTTAACAAATCAATCCGTACCGAACACATATCGCCTTAATCGTACCTAGTGCATAAATTGAAATGAATTTTATGCCGTTTGGATTGAATAATAACGGAGAAATTACTGAAATTAGGGTTTGCAATAGGATTTGACCTGTGCCAGAATTTGGGAACTTTACGATGAAGCAGCTTCGTGGGAACTTGCTGGCAAACTATAATCAAAATCGGTTACTAACCGTACAAGAGAAACTTGTTTTTTGGTTCGTTTATTAACCGTAATCCAAACCACTTACTAATCAATACAAGAGAAGCCAGTCTAGGTTATAGAAAAAAAACACATAGGTTACGGACCGATTATGCGATTCTCACTAGAGTGAGAATCGATTACTAGACGATACAAGAGAAACCGGTTTACGTTAGGGTGTCCGGAGTGGTAATCGGTAAAGGGTGTTTAAACACTTTACCGAGTGGTAAACACCACCGCCAACATAGTTTACCACTCTCAAGTTTACCAATTCGGTGGTTGAAGGCCGATGCGGTGAAGTGAGTTTGTGTGTGTGGTGGGGTGGGGTGGGGTCCATTCCTATCTCAACCAATCACAACTTTTTCCTTTTTTTTTTAAAATAGTTTACTACTTCACCAAGTGTTTAAACCATTGCCAACACTTTTCACCAAAGTTTAAACATTTTTCCCTGATTGACATGGCGCGCTCTGATTGGTCGGTTTTTTAGTTTACCACTCCAAAGTGTTTAACCACTCCTTACACCCTTAGAAAAAACCATAGGTTAGGGACGGGTTATGAAATTTAGAGTGAGAATTGTTTTTTTCAATGGGTGTTTGGGATTGAGTTTGAAAATGACTTATTAACTTATTATTAAAACCAATAAGTCATTTGAAAAAGCCTCAAATCATGGCATTTGGAAATGACTTCAAAAGCTAATAAACCAATAAGTCATTTCCAAACTTAACTCCAGACATCCTCTTAGGCTAGAGGGTATGGTGCCCATCCTCCCTTGAAGGATGATCCGCCACGTAGGCGTCACATCATAGTCCTCCCAAGGATAGTTCATCTCACAAAACTAGTGGAAATAGAAGGATGGTCCTAGATGATCCTAGATGATTCTACCTCACAACTTTTATATTTTTTATTATTAAAAAACATTACATAAACATTACAAAATATGCATCGGTCCCCACAATTTTTGTCGTTTAATGCCTGTTTCCAACGTCAAGATGCCGACGGAGAGGACGGGGACCGGGGGGGGGGGGGGGGGGGGGATGGTGTGTACGCGGCGCCGGTCCTCGACGCGTATGGGGACGTACCCCATACCGCACAACCTTAGAACTTTTTTTAAAGTTTTTTAAAAGTTTGATCTAAACAATTATGCAACAGAAATCATTGAAACAAATTTCACAATTCGCATTCCATGGAAACAAAACTCAAATTTGAAATTACAGATCGAGCACAAAATAATTAATTGGAAGACTTTTACGTTTACTGTCAAAATCTTATCTTCACTTTAAAAAACCGCATCCTTCATTTGTTAAGGTAAAAGCACCAGTCTGGCTTCATAAAAACCATTTCAAAATCCTAAATCACAATCTGATATAGCCCCCCCTCATCACCGCAACCTTTCACCACCGGTGTCAAACAGCTATTATATCGTGTACTACAACCGTCGCCGAGTCAAACCTACATTCGTCGCATAATATAACCGACTCAGGCGGTTGTAGGGGTGGTTCTCAAGCCGCAAAACTTTTCATGTGGAGGATGGTAGCCGGCGGTATACCTTTTTCTCGCCGGAAACTCATATCCGGCGATTATAGTGGTGGTTCTCACTTCTCAGTCTCCGGTGTAATGAACTTTGTGTCGGTTAAAGGGCAGACATTTTCTGCGAAATTTTGGAATTCAATACTCGTCAAGATTCAAGTATGAAAACGTACAAAGTGATTGAACTGAAAGGAATGAAGAGAAATGCTTATTTGAATATGGCAGTGGTGAAGATCGTAGAAGGACAGAGTAATTAGATTTGCAGACGGTGGGCGATGAATTAAGAAAAAGCATGGAAGGATAAAAGTTTGGTTTAAACGATGGAGAAACGGCACGTCGGTTAACTAAGAGTGAACCGATTTCGTTAATCGACGGAATCGATGTACGGTTATTGATAGAATCAGTGCAACGGTTAGATCATGCATGTGCGTGTGGCCGTGTTGTTTTGGGTATTAGTCAAGGGTCTAATGTAAAGAGACACTAACCTTAGTAATGTATTATTCAAGGGGTGTGTATATTGGGACATGTTGGTTTGGGAGGAAATATTCAAGGGGTGTATATTGGAACATGTTGGTTTGGGTTATGTGTTTATTAAGGCAATAGTATTAGTAAAGGGTGTGATGTAAAGAGACACAAACTTTTGAGTTACCTTAAGGCACCCCAAGTTACTTTTTGTAGGGTTATATAATGTAATATTCTTTTGATTATTTTAAATATTAAAATAAACAGTTTTTTAACCTATTATAAGTTAACTAATTTTTTTAACATACGTTGTTTATACTGGTTATAGAATTCTACAAAAATCGATTATATTAATAACTCGTACCTTTTTTTAAGTGGCCTATGTAGGCCCAAAACAACCCGTTGTTCAATATTAGCCGAAACGCACTCGTATCCAGTTGTGCACAAAAAAGGAACCAGGATCGTACCAAAAAAAAAACACAAAACTGGGTATTTAGGAACTAGACCCAGACTCGTACGCAACCCAACCCAATAGGTACACATAGGGTGGATTTTGATGCCAAAAATTGTACCCGAAATTGGACCTGATTTGCACCCGTTTATACCCATAACCGGTTCTAGTTTAATACCCAAATGGCCAACCCGGGTTTTTTTCTGGTTGTAGCCGTTGGGAGGCAGGTTGCCTCAATTTGGCAGTTTTTAACGGCTTTATAGCCATTTAAGGCCCCATTTTGACCGTTTTTTACCATGATTAACCCTCTAGACTGTTGGGAATACTATGTACAATATTAATTGCGCGATGAAAGCGAGTACACAATTATAAATCAAATTAAAATATTCCATAGGTGATCCAATTGTCATTCGTTTAAACAATTATCCAAATAAGATATCATCAATAGCAAAGTTATTGGTAGTTTGGTACTGTATGAAAGATAGGTTAGAAACATGAATCCGAAATTCTTGTAAGACACAACCCGAATTTGAACATGACAAACTTATTCGGGAGTTGATACAAACACAACCAATTTAACCCAAAATTTTTTATTTTAGTTTACATATTAATACTTTAAAATTACAAATTAAAAAATATATATAAATGTATACAAAGAATTAACTTTAAACTATAAAACATGTAAATTTTAATTTTATCTTCTATCTTTCAAAGTGTGACGTAGAATACCAGATTATTTAAGTTATGGCATAAATCAATTTAAAAAAAAAAAGATTACCGTACCAAACGGCGTAACCCGCAATGTCTGTAACCACCCTGGTTTTCAAACATGTACTTGTTTGATTCATATTATAACAATTACCATATTTCGAACATAATTTGTTTGAACATACTTGTCTTACACTCATACATGCTTATACCAATACAAACACGTGAAACAATTTCAAATTTGTTGAGTTTTATGCTATTAAACAAGATTACATAAATTATATGGGCCTTTGTGACATTTTATGAAACTACAATCTAAAGGACCTATTTGACATTATTTGAAACTTGCTTGAAATTATTACTTTTTAATTTCGAGGACTAAAACCGTCATTTATTGAAAGTACAAAGTTTAGGGACTAAATTGTCATTTTTGAAACTATATAAATACAAGGGTTAAAATGCAATTATTTCAAACTACAAGTTTAGGGTTCTTTGGGTCATTTTTGAAACTTGTTTTATAAAAGAAATAAAAAGAATTTTTATTTTATAAAAGTCTAGGGTTTAATTAGTCATTTTCTCAAACTTTCATTTCAGGGACTAAAACTGACTTTTATAAACTCACTTTAACTAAACTTTCTAACCGGGTTAACTTTTATAAAAGAAATACTCTCCAAATATTAACCCAGTTAGTCTAATTAACTGGGTATTACAGGGACTAATTATGTAAAGGTGGAACCACAGGGGCCAAAATGTAAATTCTCATTTAATCAAATAAAAAGGTTTTAAAATCAATCGAACCGGTCACATGGGGGGAATCGAACTCGCGACATTCAGCTTAACAAACGAACTCGTGAGCGGTCAGGCTAAGCCCTCATCCGGTTATATTATCAAACCGTACTATATTTAAAAACACTTCAGCAATTAAATATATTAATTCAAAACAGCGAAGATCGCACTGTTGTTGTCGGAAACAATCAAAAATCGATTGTTTAATCAATTTTCAATCTGAAATCTTTACCACATGTTCCCGACCCACTGCCAACTCGATTGCACGTTTATCCGACACAATTCAGTGCCAAAATCGTTGTGAAATCGGACTTTATATATATAAAAAAAAGAGATTAAAGTGGATCGATTCCACTGTGTTCTGTCGAATCTGACATCAATTGGACCTGTATATAAGTTCCATATATCACCACTAAGCTTGTACACCCTTCACAATCACTTAAACACTTCGAATTAATCGGAATTCACGTCTGCAAATTATCGCCGGAAAACGTTGCCGGACTTAGCCGATTTCTCCCTTCCGACCGATACCGGTCACTTTTTATCCGTCTAATCGGTATGTTTTCACTCGTATTATGTTCCTGCAAGTTCAATTTCAATATGATTCAGTTTTGATCGGGTTTCGGGATGTTTGACTTCTGTTGACCGATAATTTGGGGAAGATGATGAATAGTAGTTTTTGTTTAATTATTTTCTTTTATTTAACAGTTTGTTCCTTAATTCATATTAATTCAGTTTTAAACAGTTAGAATCTATAAATTTGAGCATAAATTCTATAAACCCTGATTCATTTATTAAAAATATAAAATTAATTAATTTATTTATAAAACTAATTTTTATGATATTAAAACAGTTTATTATTAAATAATTAATAATAAATCAATTTTTGGGAAATAAATAATGAAATTTTCATATTAATTATTTTAAATATTGATCTTTACAAAAATAATGTTGTTATTCACATTTTATATAAAATTTGATATTTATATAAATAAGTCAGTATTTATACTTATTTATATAGTTTAATTTAATGTAATTAAATTATATAACTATATAATTTTGATCCGAAATTATTCTTATGACAAAAGAGGCATTATTCTCAGTTTATATAAATTTAGAATCTGAAATTTTATTACATTTAATTATTTAAACTTATATAAACTTATTTATTGTTATTATAATCATTTTAATTCATTCTATTTATTTAAAATGATTTCGAAACTGTAATAAATATCTTAAATCAGTAATATTAAAGTTCAATAATTAAAAATGTTATTTTTAATTATTCTGATTTAAATTAATTATTTTGATAATTAGTTATATAATTATCATATTTATTCTTTAAACTATATAATTATCATTTACCAAATAATTATATATTTTTGTACTTCTAAATTCAATTATAAGTTATAAATTAATTATATCACTTATGAAATATTTTGGTATAATTATTTATGTTAAACTAATTATACAAATCGAATATAATTGATTCATTATTTTAAAATGTTTGTAGTAACTCAATTATGTACGTATATAATTTAATTATTTATGTCAAAGAAATATTTTTCATATATAATTCCTTATTCATTTTCCGAGTTCTCTTGTTAGGTTATCCAAACCACATAACTACCATTTAAACAAAACACTACCAAATCCTATAGATTTAGGATTTCCAATTATCCAATTAAACATTATTGTTGATACATATTCCATATTGTTGCATGTTCAATCAATTAGAGTGACGTGGAATCTTAATTCCAAGAACTCTCACACTTTGCATACTTGTTTGGATTTACCCGAGATCAAGGTGAGTTCATAGATTCCCCTTTTTACTTTAAACTTTTGGGGTGAAACATATGCTTATAAACTATATATCTATTTTGTCGTATTGATTCACTTGTGCAATTGGTTGATGCTTGAGTTATTACTATTATTCTTTGTGCATTCATTAACTCCGTACAAGCCCATCGGTTATATTATAGCGCTATAGGTGTGACGCCCCATTATACTTCCAGTGACACTTTGGTAAAACTTTTGGTTGGTATTCATGTCTATTTGAAACTTTTGGAAGTGTGGTGATAAACCCGAGTGATACGTCTGAATGGTTTGAATGTACACCCCAAGTATATACTCGTATTATTCATTTTTCTTTGTGATATATCATACGAAAGGCTTAAAACTTATTTTGAACTATTATGAGACAAAACCTATGAATTCACTCAACCGTTTGTTGACCCAAATATTTTCCCTAACATATGTTTCAGGTGACAATGTTTGATGACAGGATTTGCAAGAACATTTTACATAGGATTGATCAGGACATATGCCTTAGAATAAATCCAAATTTATCATTTGTGAAACAATTTATGTTGTATTTGTTTATGTACTTTTATATTTTCAGATGTGAATGCAATCTATTGAATTGAACCTAAACTATATTTCAACTTAATGTAATCTCCATGTGCTCAAATGCATTCTATCAAGTTTCGTGACACCTTTGGCTTTTCCGCCTCTGGCCGGGGTGTTATGATTGGTATCTGAGCCATGGTTATAGGGATTTAGGTTATTAGAAATTACTCTTGACCTAGACTATAACTTACCTAGGACACTTTCCATTAGAAACTCTTCCGTTATCTTTGCCTTGTCTTCATCTCTATTCTTATCTTTTGTAACCAATGCCTCGTCACCACAGATCTTATCTTTAGATTTTACAAATGCTCATCACCTATCCTTAGGTGATTATTTTCAAAACCTCTTCTGATTTTTAAATTCTCATCAAAGTCTTGGGCTCTAATAACGAACTCGTGCAATCTGGAAGGGTGGATGCCTGTATTATGAGTTTTCTGTCTAGGCAAGCACTTCGTATAAATCTCATCAGACGCGAGACCAGTTGTGCTTACCTGGGAATTCTTGGGATGAGTATCCACTTATAGGCTAAAGCATGACTTCACCAAGTTATAAGAACCCAACTACTTTGACTTGTCATTGATGTCGTTTATTCGTGGAATAAATGATATCCATCTTATTACGTGTCTTCTTTGATCCTTATTGATTTTATGAAACTACATTACCCCATTATGAAATCACTATAATCTTTCCTTCAGAAAATGCCTCCATGACGAAACACACGTTTGCCTACCTGGAAACTACCGATGAGAGTACAGTATGCCTATCGGCTCAAGGCATGTTACCCTAATTCAAAAGGATTTTTTTTTCTTTTCTCCGTTTCAGAACAACCTAAGCTCTAATCAACCCACGTTGTACCCAGCAAAAGGACCATCAGCGGGCTCATCGACAGCGTCGGGCAGCGCAAAGGGCTGAAAGTCATCCTCGTCTGTGCTGGTAACATCTGATGTGTGGACCTCGTGCTCTGAAGACTCTAAGTCGTCTGATACTATGGGTCTAGGGCCTGTGGTGTCCGAATCACCTGTGCCGGGCGAGTCCATGGTGTCTGTAACACAAACACAAATATGCACAAATAATCAATCATACAATCAGATAAGCACATTAGTCACCAAGTAAGCAATCAAATAATTCCCCTAGTCCCACTAGCCTCCCAGCCTCTCAGACTGCTCTTCCTAGTCCAAATTCTCCCAGCCTCTCAGACTGCTCTTCCTAGTCCCACTAGCCAAATTCTCCCAGCATCTCAGACTGCTCTCCCTAGTCCTACTAGGCAACTACCTCGGTTTCCTAAACCGAGCCTCGGTCCTCCAGACCGAGCCTCAGCCTCTCAGACTGAGCCTCAGCCTCTCAGACTGAGCCTATAAATAATAAATAAATGTGCTCAACATTTGTTTGTAAAAAGTTTTGGATCTGGACTTGAGTGGTATGCAGTAAAAATGTTTTCGTGAGAGCCCTAGTGATCATAGTCTAGACTCGAGAAGGAATCCTAGTTCGCTATGACCAGAGCTCTGATACCAAGCTGTCACACCCTGGCTTTGCGGAAGCGTGGTTAATTTGGTGTGACTTCTTAATACCATAGCTTAATCACAACAAGCTATATGAAATAAAAATCATGCAAGATCATCCATAGATTTAAGTTTTAAAACCGAAGTAACATAACATTGTCTTAGGGACTACAACACCATAACACAAAACATTGTTTTGAAAGACATAAACATCAACATGAATAAAACGCAGTTTAAGATTTGTGACTCGTCCAGGAAAAAGTCACATTTCCTAAACCGGGATGACCTCGGAACCCATATGCAGCGGGAAGACACAACATACCGCGCCAGATCTTTAATTCCCTGAAATACATGTAAGTTGAAAAATCAACAATAATGTTGAGCGAGTTCATGTGTAAGTGAGTAAATAAACCTTTGTATGTATAAAAACCCTGGTATGTAGCAAATAAGGAAAAAGAGATCACCAATGGTTTGCAAGGCCATTGATATGTGTGAAGTGCAAGTAGGAAGACTCAAACCTAGCAGATTTATGCGTTGGGTACAAAGTCACCCCGAGGTCCGTTCTGTGTTGGGCCTGGGGTTGGGCTCGCTACACCCAAATAGATCTACCGCTCCTGCCCCTCGGTCCTACCCTGAGGATTAATGGCCTCAAGTTTCTGCCTACCCACTCACATGATCTGAATAATAATAACCCTCCTTACGCTAACCATACCATGTAAGAATTATTCGTAATCATAGTAACATGTATTTCACCCCCGCAGTTTAGAAAACTGAAAACAGTTAGAGAAAAGGGGGACATGAACTCACAGTGGTGCGTCTCTACCAAGTATATCTCCTGATCAAGCAGCTGTGCGACGACCTACACGTACTAAGTCTATTAGACGAACGGCCGTGCCTTGGCTTAAGGTTTAAGTTTTTGGGAAATAGTTAGACAACTATTTCGTGTTTATATTTTTGTGAATACTTGGTAATTATTTTCCTTCCCAAGGATGGGGGATTTATACATGTGCGTTCGTATACTTCGAAATATATTATTAAGTCTCACTTAATATATTTTATTTCTTACTTCAAAATATATAATCATTAACACTCGGTAATATTATTTTTACCCTAAAAATAATATTTGTATATTTCACAAAATAATCATAAACATTTTACAAGTGACGCTTATGAAAAGTATATATACTAAATACATATATTTATCACGTTTTATTTTGTGAAATCCCACCTCCGATATTTTGTAAATAAGTCGTGGCGAAATCTATAATTCGAAAACACGTAAAAAAAATATTTCTAACACTTGTAGTGAAAATATTTCTAAGTGTTAGGTTTTTGGAAAAATTTCGCCAGAGTTTCCTCTGTAACTGGAGGTGGCCACGCTTTCGAGCGTATCATTTTCTTTTACAAATCAAACCAACGATTTTCTCATTCAATCTATAAACATTATTCAACCATCAAACTAGTCAAAATAGATGTAAATCGCAAAAATACATGAACTTGTGGTTTATCTAAAATATGAAGTAAATCCCATTACTTTTAGTGGATCTTTTGTATAAATCAATCCGGTTTCGTAAAAGTTTCGCTTTTAACGAAATTCTATCTTTACAACTTCTTGTTAACATTTACAAAAAAATAGTTCTTTCGTCAAAACTTTGTGTTACACAAGTGTTTACACACTTGTGTGTTTACTAAAATCATTCTTGTTTATGAAAGATCCGTCTTTAAAAGTATGTTTTCTCTTGACACGTGGTCCTTTGAAAATACCGCTTGTAGATCCGTAGATCTACTAGTTTTAAACACTATTTCGTAAGTAAAATCGTTTTTACACAAGTTCAAGTTTCTCGTGTGGTAGAGTTTCATCACTTAACCCTTGTTACACTTAAACAAGCTCTATGTCATGATCCATGATCATGACCAATCCGGGTTAAACGATGATCCGAGCTACCACAACATAGATCGGGCCCAAATAATTACACAAAACAAATCCTACATGATTTACACAACAAACAAGCTTTTAACCATCCTTTTTAGCATTTTTAGTAGACTTTTTCATATCATTTTGTATGTTCATGAGTTTTAACCATCATATATCTTTTTAACCACTTTAGAATGGATCAAGAATGTGTTTCAAGCAACTTACTACTAGCTCGAGGTAGGGAAGATTCTAGTCGAAAAACGCGTGGATAAAAGCAATGTAGCGAGGTCCTTCGCAATCCGAGTGCACCAAGCTTCCTTATACGCGATCCTTAGCACTTGTATGATCTTGGAATGAGAAGATCAAAACCGAAAAATGGATGGATGGTAGAGGGGTGTTCGGCCGAGAGCTATTAGAGAGGGAGAGAGAGAGATTTCTCTAAGTGTTGGTGGTTAAGTGTTATGGTGGGTTAAGTGTTGATCTTATAGACAACTCACATGAACATTAACCAAAGGATTATGTGCTAGCTAGATATTAGGCATTAGAGATTAAATAAATCAACAAGGTACAAGGGGTGTCCCCCTTGGGGACGGTTCGGTTAGAGAGGGGGGGGGGGGGGTCCTTGGTTCAATTTCAACCAATAGTTAGGACATTAGTTAAGTTAAGTTAAGTTAGTTTAGGGATTAACCCGGTTACTAATGTGTAGTAAGTTGTGACGGGTGTTAGGGTACTCGGGGACCCTAACTGGCTTAGAAAAAGAGAAACAATGTAAATGGCAATATTTTTATGTTCCGGGTAAAATCCAGTTGTTCGGTTGGATAGAGATCCGTTAAAGTGCTTAACAAAGCTTTAAAGTGTCGTTATTATTACCTTTAGTGACACAACTTATTCCCGACACTTTGGAAAGTGTATAGTAATGTTTTTCTCATGCTTTGGCACTTTATTAAGTAGCTAAATGCTGAATTTTTGTGTTAAAATGCTGAATTTTGTACTTAGAGTACGTTTTAGGCACATCCGGTCACTGTAACTTATTCCTAGTGACGCAGTTCTACAACCCTCATATCCCTACACTCACCACTAGTGTAGCAAACTATCTCAGGCTCTTACAGGCCTTAGAGGCAGTACCTGCCTGGTGCTAGTTATGACAGCACATTTAATAGGTTATCCGTTCATTGTGCTACTGTGCTTTTGGTGCATCAAGGTTGTCACAAAGGTGCTGTAAGCAAAACATGGAGTGACAGCAAGTAAAGTATGATGCAAGTAAGTACATGTATCAGTATTCAAGTAGCAGTTTATCCACAATTTCAAGTAAGCACAGTAATTAAGCAGTAATTAATTATTAATTAAGTCGTACGGATACCTGTTTTAGTGAGGGTTGTCACATTCTCCCCCCGTTAGAAAAATTTCGTCCCGAAATTTTAAGTTCTGCTTGTAGATGCAGGGTTTTTAGGAAATAAGTGGGGGTATTTCTCTTTCATCCGGTCCTCACGCTCCCAGGTGTATTCAGGACCATGTCTGGCATTCCAACGAACCTTGACGAGCTTGACACTGCTCCGGCGGGTCTTGTTTACTTTCCAATCCGTAACCTCAACAGGTTCTTCAACGAAGTGGAGTGTGTCGTCAACATGAATCTCGTCGGTGGGAATGGAAATGGTATCTTGAGTTGGACTTTTCTTCAGGTTGGATACATGAAATGTATCGTGAACTCCATTCAGTTCAGCAGGTAAGTCCAGCTTGTATGCTACTAGTCCTATTCTTTCCAAAATTCTGAAAGGGCCAATGTAGCGCGGATTTAACTTCCCACGCTTTCCGAAGCGTGCCACACCCTTCCAGGGTGAAACTTTCAATAAAACCATATCTCCAACTTGGAATTCCAAATGTTTCCGGTTTGGATCTGCATAGGCTTTCTGTCTTTCGCGAGCTGCTTCGATGCGTTTTCGAATCTGCGCAATCTTGTCTGTCGTCTCTTGGACGATTTCGGGACCAACAAGCTGTCTATCACCTGCGTCAGCCCAGCATAGGGGTGATCGACACTTGCGTCCGTAAAGAGCTTCGAATGGCGCGGCTCCAATACTGGTGTGGTAGCTGTTGTTGTATGAAAATTCGACCAGTGGCAAATGCTTATCCCAGCTACCGCCCAAATCCATAACACATGCTCTCAGCATATCTTCCAAGGTCTGAATAGTCCGCTCGCTTTGACCGTCGGTCTGAGGGTGAAATGCAGTGCTCAGATTTAATTGTGAGCCAAAAGCTTCTTGGAAGGATTGCCATATCCTTGACACAAACCTTCCGTCTCTATCAGAGATGATCGAGAGAGGCACTCCATGACGTGCGATGATCTCTCTCATGTATATTTCTGCCAGTTTGCTGGTGTTATCCTTCTCTTTGAATGGCAGAAAATGTGCGGACTTTGTTAGGCGGTCAACTATTACCCAAATAGTGTCATGACCTCTTGGCGTTCTTGGCAACTTTGTAATAAAATCCATGGAGATTTGTTCCCATTTCCATTTGGGAATCTCTGGTTGTTGCAGAAGTCCTGAAGGCTTCTGGTATTCCGCTTTCACCTTAGCACACGTTAGACACTTGCTCACATAAACAGCAACATCACCCTTCATCCTAGGCCACCAATAGTAAGCCTTGTGATCTTGGTACATCTTATCCGCTCCTATGATCTGTAAAAATTGTACATTTCGTACCATATAGGTAGTGTCTCCAGATCTTTAAAGCAAATATCACTGCGCCTAGCTCCAAATCGTGCGTGGCATAGTTCTTCTCATGTACCTTCAACTGACGTGATGCGTAAGCAATAACCTTCTGGCGTTGCATCAACACGCAACCCAATCCTTGACGCGAGGCATCACAGTATACCACGTAATCATCAGTACCTTCCGGTAGTGCTAGGATTGGCGCATTGCAGAGCTTATCCTTCAACAGCTGAAACGCTTCTTCCTGTTTGATTCCCCAATCAAACTTCTTATCCTTCTGGGTGAGGAGCGTCAATGGTTGAGCGATCTTCGAAAAGTCCTCAATGAATCTTCGATAGTAGCCAGCCAAACCCAAGAATTGTCGAATCTCGGTTGGCGTCTTTGGCGTTTCCCAATTCTTGATCGCTTCGATCTTGGTTGGATCCACATGGATTCCATCTCCATTCACCACATGTCCAAGAAATTGGACTTCACGTAGCCAAAATTCGCACTTAGAGAATTTGGCATACAGCTGTTCTTTCTTCAGCAGCTCCAAAATAGCTCTTAGATGTTGTTCGTGCTCAGCCTTTGTCCTTGAATAAATCAAGATGTCGTCGATAAACACAATCACGAACTTGTCCAAGTACCGCTTGCAAACTCTATTCATCAAATCCATAAAGACTGCAGGTGCGTTTGTCAACCCAAACGGCATAACAAGGAACTCGTAGTGTCCATAACGAGTTCTGAAGGCTGTCTTCAGGATACTCCCCTCTTGTATCCTTAACTGATGGTATCCAGATCGCAAATCGATCTTTGAGTAAAAGCTTGAACCTTGCAGTTGGTCAAACAGATCATCAATTCTTGGCAGAAGATATCTATTCTTGATCGTCAGCTTGTTCAGCTCCCGGTAGTCTATGCACATTCGAAAACTACCGTCCTTCTTTTTGAAAAACAGGACCGGAGCTCCCCAAGGCGAGAAGCTTGGTCGGATAAATCCCTTGTCTAACAACTCTTGAAGTTGTGTCGACAATTCTTGCATCTCAGACGGGGCAAGTCTATAAGGTGCCTTAGCCACAGGCGCGGCGCCTGGGACTAAATCAATGTGAAACTCCACTTGCCTCTGAGGCGGCAGTCCAGGCAAGTCCTCCGGGAAGACTTCCGGATACTCCCTCACGACAGGGATGTCTTCGATCTTCGGTTCTGCAGCTTTCTTGTCTACAATGTGTGCCAGGAAGGCAGCACACCCCTTATGTAAGCACTTTCGCGCTTTGAGGCAGCCGATAATTCTTAACGGCGTATCGCGCTTTTCGCCATGAACCACAATCGTTTCACCATCTTCGGTCGGGATACGAACGACCTTTTCGTGACAAACGATTTCTGCCTTGTTGCTTGATAACCAATCCATTCCTACTACTACGTCAAAGCTCCCCAGCTGGACTGGTAGTAGATCCAAAGTAAACTCACGTTCTCCCAACTCGATTGCACAACCTCTGATCACTTCATTGGCTTCTACTAACTTCCCATTAGCCAATTCGATTGAGTAGGGAATATCTAACTTACTAGCGGCTAAACCAAGCATATTCTTAAATTCTAATGATACGAAGCTATAGTCGGCACCAGTATCAAATAAAACGGATGCATAGCGTTGGTTTACAGGGAACGTACCAGTAACGACATTGGGGTCCTGGCGCGCTTCCCTTGCTTCGATATGGAACACTCTTCCACGGGCTTGGTTCAACTCTGGGCAGCTCCTCTTAAAGTGCCCGATATCACCACAGTTAAAGCATCCAGGTCTTTGTCCGTTTCCACCTCCATTTCCAGCTTGGTTATTCCTTTGGTTATGATTCACAGCGCCTGCTTGATTCGCATTGTTGCCTCGATTCCCATTACCTCCATTGTTTCCTTGTGGGCGATTTCCAATTCCACCCCGGTTATTGCTTCTGTTTCCAAATCCTCCTTGGCCTCCCTGACCAACAGTGGCCCAACAAGAATCCTTCAAGTGGCCAGGTTTCCCACACGCTTCACATACCTTCAAACCACATCGGCCAGAATGGTGACGCTGGCAGGTGTTGCACTTGGGCTGGGTGCCCATATATCCCTTTCCTTTCTTTCCACCACCAGCTGTAACCTGAGCTGGCGCGTTTGGCTCTCCTTTCTTAACAACACCACCAGTGCCTTGTTTAAAGTTCGAGAATTTCCGTTTGTTACCTCCGGATGACTCGACGTGAGTCTCTTTCTTCTTTGTCTCGACATCAGAAAACTTGTTTAGGCGGATAGCCTCCTCAGTGAGAGCTACGCTCAAATCGATTGCCTCAGTAATTGTTGCAGGCTTGGAGGAGGTCACCATGCTTATGATTTGAGGAGCTAATCCCCAAATGAAGCGTTCAATCCGCTTGAATTCTGGAGTGACCATATAGGGTACCACATGCGACAAGTCGTGAAACCTCTGAACATATTCCGCGATCTTCGGACCTTCCATCTTCAAATGCCAGAACTTAGTTTCCAATCTTTGGATTTCAGCGCGAGAACAATACTTCTTGCACATCAGTTCCTTCAGTTCGGTCCATGTTAGTGCGTAGGCAGCAGCTTCACCAAGTGTCTGTACTTGCAAATTCCACCAAGATAGGGCTCCATCCAGAAATAGCCCAGAAATGTAGGTGACTTGCTGGTCTGGTGCACATTTGCTCATGCGGAGAACAGATTCAGTCTTCTCGGCCCATCGAACAAAAGCGATAGCACCTCCGGTGCCATCAAAGTTGACAGGCTTGCAGTCTAAAAACTGCTTGTAGGTGCACCCTGCACATACGTTACAACATATGAATGGCATTAGCATCTTTGCTAGAGATATCCAATTAGATCATGGTATGTCTTAATGACTTAGTATTACCATGAGGTGGATTGTTGTTGCCATTGTTGTTTGAGCTGCTTCCGCTGGGTCCTCCTTGCGAGGCGGCGTATTGCGCGATGGCAGCAGCGATGACTTGTTGGAGTTCTGCCTCATTGGTAGGCATCGGCGTTTGACGTCTCGGCGGCATCTTCTAAAATATGGGTTCACGTCGGTCAGGCCATAATAAAGATCCCATGTTATAATACGTACGCTTTATTATGATAGTAATAGTACATAACATCTCATGTTATAATCATATCAATCACACAACATCCCATGTTATAAAACATAAATAATCAATCAAAACATCACATATGATGAGAATACTGCGATTGCCATATATCGAGACCACATAGTAAGTGTACAGGTACATAACAGTGTCATACATCATCATAGACTAAGGGTTACATCACCCTAGTCCAAAAGAATATCAAACCAGTGTCAATACATCCATATACATGTCACAAAAGTCAGAATCAAAATGCAGTCTCCAAAAATGCTGTGCAGTCAAAACAATCGCCGTCTTCTCACCAGCGTCTACCCATGCTGTACTAAGGATGCCCTAAACTGATGGGGGTGGAGGAGGGGGAAAATGGGTGTAGAACAAACGTTGCAAATGGAGCCAGTCCTCCTCCATGGCTCTCTGGGTACGCAACCAAGAAGCAACCTGCTGCTCAAGTGCCAAAAGGCGTGCAGCATAGTCAGGTAACAATGGTCGAGGGTGCTGCGAAGAAGCAGAGTGGGTCTGACCCTGACACTGGCACGGCGGTGGCTGAGCTCTCTCAAGCTCCTAAATGCGCCGTGTGAGTGCCTCCTGCTGGACAACAAACGACATCAAAACGTCCTCAATAGTATACCCCATATGGAAAGGATGGTAGGGGTCGGTTGATGGCATAACAGAAGGTGACGTCCAGAGAAACGGCTCGCTGGCTGGATCAAAAGGTGGCACAAAGAATAGTGGTACAGGGGGAATAGCTGATGAAGACTGTGGCATAACTGGAATATATGTCGGCACATGTCCAAAGGGACGAGCCGAGGAACCCTCTCCAGGTCGAGCTGGAGGTGTGTACTGTGCAAATGAAAAAGAGAAATCAACGTGACGTGCATCGGTGGTATGAGGAGGAATAGGTGGAAGCTCATCATCCGCAGGAATCCACCCGCACTGGGCGTGCTCATCTCGTGGGTCAATCTGTTCTTAAAAAAGTGCTCGATCAAACTGTACAGGCATAGGGTCAAGATGGGGTGCAACAAGAGGGTCAGCAGGTATATCAGTGATAAGTGGGGGATCAACATGATCAGCAGCAATAACATGGTCACCCTCCAGTAGTGGTACTGTTAGTGCATTACGTCTATTGACTTCGTCTTGTATCATGTAATAGGATTATCAGTGTATAAGGTAATTTAGCTTGAAAGTGGTGATTTACCTTGAAAGTGTCGCATGTCATTTCAAGGGAAATCATGATTTAGCTTGAAAGTAGCATATGTCATTTCAAGCTAAATCAACACACTATATATAGGTTTCAAGCTAAATCATTTTAGACTTTTGCACATTTGACATTTGGAGAGCTTAGATTCTAGAGAGAGAGTCTAGAGAGAGAAAGTACTCCAAGTGATTCAAGGTTCTTTGTACATTTCAGATTTATAAATAGAATCACGTTTATATTAAAAACTTGTTGGATCGCTGTATGACCTAACTGAGTCGTTCAGAAGAGTCGTTTATCCGAATCAGAGGCGGAATCAAAGAAACGGACACTCGATGTAATTATAATGTCTCTTATATTGATATGATACTGATTTACACCTTAGAGACGATTCGGCAGAGCTTCGCTACTCAGATCCGAAACTTTCTGAAACTTTCAAATGATTTAGCTTGAATGCTATTTATAGAGATGATGATTTAGCTTGAAATGACATGCCAATTTCAAGGGAAATCTTGATTTAGCTTGAAATTGTCAAGTGACATTTTCAAGGGAAATCACCACTTTAGAGCTAAATTACATTAAACATACTATTACATGATACAAGACGAAGTCAATAGACGTAATGCACTAACAGACTCCCCCTCGGATATTGACGAAGTCTTCAGTGACTATTCTCTGTTATGACACCTTCTTCAGTCTTGATCATTCTGCATCCTCACTCAGATTGTAACATTGTAAGCATCCATCATTCTCTTTTCTATCATCAACAACTTTATCATCAGCAGGCTTTCCCTTTCGTCAAGCTTCCGTACTTTTAGGGATCGACACCTAGCTTTCCAGCTACAAGCTCCCAACTTTCAGCTTGTCTTCAGACTCCCCCTTAGACTCAGCTCTCGGGATCGTAATCTGGACTTTTCCTGCAATCACTCAACCATTTATAAGTAACAACATTTCAAATTTCAGCTATCCAGGAATTGTAACCTGGCTCACTCAAACATTCTAAACAAACAATTTTCATGAATTTGGCAGTTTCATAGAATCGAATCAGAAACTAGCTCTATAACAGTATAAGCATCCAAATCCCCCACAGTTAATCATCCAAGTCCAAATTAATGACCTTGGAGATATCACAAACTGTTTTTGAATTTTTTTTGTTTTAAAACATCAAGTTTCAAATGAATGAACTTGTTTTATTTTTCAGAAACACGATTAGCTTTCAAAGATTTTGAAACTCGGCACTCAGACATCAGTTGTCGAAAATAAAGCAGAAATCAAAATCTTTTTGTATTATCTGAAAATATAAAGCAGTAAAGAAATATGTACAAACATATTTACAGACAATATTTTTGTTTGAGTATGCGTCAGAGGATCATATCAGTTTATGACAAGTCACAAGTACCGTTGAGCTTAGTTACACAGTAAGAATTAAACAATTCACTTAGATTGTCGATATACTTGTCCACTTAAATTTTCATACAAATTTCAACTGATTCAGGATACGAATTAAGTATTTTAAGAACTTAAACCTATTCATGTGTCCCACCTCTTGAATATACTCCCGTATCCAGATCCCAATATTCAGTCTTATAGGAAATTATAACACAAATGATATCTGTAAGGGGTTAATAAATTATGAAGAATCATGAGAGCTCAGGTCAGAACTACCGTTCAGCAGATAGATCATGACTCAACTTGTAGGTGTGTCCCCTTTAGAGGATCTTTTTTACAACAGCATTGCTAAGCAATTTTATTGTCTTATCATATATGCTGAGGGTGATGCTGTGTTTCAAGCATTGCGGAAAGTATTATTCGAGGACTAGGTCAGAACTACCGTTCAGCAGAAGTCCCGGAATAATACCCCAGACATCATTGAGTATAAAAACATGTATATCAGAATACGAAACCTTTCAAACGAGATTTCAGGGGTTACCTATATATCCAAGTAGTGTTCCCCACGAAATAAGCAAGTATGAAATTTAGGTTTATATCCCGAAAAAGTTTACTAAGTGTATGAAAACCTATCGGCATATCATCAGTGAGATCGTTTAACACATTTAAACTTTCCATTTCTTTAGCATACTGTAACTGTCTACTGATGTACTATCATTTCCTCTTTTTACGCAAAACTCAAATTTTTGAATTTTATCATGTTTTTGACTTTTTCAAAATTTTCAAATGTTTTTGGATTTTCTAACAATATTTCTCCCCCTAAAATGCAAAACCATTTAAAGAAAATTTTGACAACCAACACTGATAGCTTTGTCTCGCCATCCATTTTCTGCTTCAAGTGCTCTGATTTGCAGAAAATATAACGTACCCCCATGATTTACAACCCATTGATCTTAACAGTTTGAAAACCGTTTTTCAATCTGATAAAAGTAATCATGTTTGTTCAGCCGTGAGGGTTTCGGCATATTCAATCAACACATATTTTTGTATTTTTTTTTAATATTTGACAAAAATTAAAAACAAACATATTTTTGGTTTTACAAATTTTTCAATTTTTAGGGTTTTTGAAATATTGTTTATTTATTTACAGAAAACATATAAACTCCCTGTTCAATCAGAACAGGATCCAGCAGCAGCCTCTCCTTGTCGTGCCAGGCTGCTCCAACCTCCATTCTCACAATCTTTGAATTCCATGAGCACCTGCACAAACAAATTACTCAATTACTTGAACAATTTAGCCCAGGTCTGTTGAACCTTAGGCATTTCAACACAATAATTTTCATTCAATGCTGGAAATTCTTTGTCATTTTTCACAAAAACTTTCTCAATTTTAACTTCAACTTTCTCATCTTTTACCAAATCAACATGTTTCTTAACACTCCATGTTTGACCTTTTGGTGTTCCTCGTTTGTAAAAATGTGAAATTTTTTGAACATTTTGATTTTGAACAACAACTCTTGGTTTCCAAAACTCTTGAGGTTTTGTCATATCAACAGTTGTTTTCCAACTTTGTGTTGTTCTAAATCTGGGTGTGTGAGAATTCCAGATCTGTCTAGAATCGAACTTATTCGGGTCTGATTTCCAGTTTTGATTCGAAGCAAACTTGTTTGTGTTGTACCTCCAAGTTTGTTTTGAGTCAAATCTGGTTGACCTTTGTCTCACATTCTCAGATTTTTGTTTCTCAGCATCAATCTTCTTTTGATCAACATCCACAGGTTTTAGATTAGGACACTTGCGTGCAAGATGTCCTTTTTGATCACATTTGAAACATGTTCTCATGGACACATCTTTGACCTGTGGCTGTTGCTTTTTCTTTTGAGCAAAGAATTCATCATTAGACTGTCTCATTTTGAGTTCTTTTTCTTTTTCTAAACTGCCTCCTTGAACAAAACTCATTTTTGCTTGAAAATTTGGCGTCTCATTTTTATTACGATTTTGTTTCTTCTTATAACCCAAACCAGCCTTCATGTTCTTCTTTTTGAAACCAGGTTTGTTATACGAACCTTTATGACTCTTACCAACAAACTTTGAAATCTCAGACTTCTCAATCTCAACCATTTTGAAAACTTTATCAACATTTTCTGAAATCACATTTTGAATCGGGAAAACAACATCTAAGAACAATTTGTCCGATCCAATCATGGTATAAACCAATCCTTTTGAATCATCATTCAAACTTTCCTCGGATTTTGTATTTTTCAGATAACCATCATGAAGATTTCCTTCATCTTCATCCTGTGATTCAGATTTACCTGTAACAACTGACTCTTCTTTCAACACACTTTCAACGACTTTACCTACCACCTCTGAATCATGAGACTCATCAGATTTGGAATAGGTTATGTCAATGTTGTCTGGCAATTGGTCTACCATGTTGAAAGCTTTTTCGACCTTTTCCTCATCATAAAATGCAAATTTTCCCGGTGGTGGAACTTGATGAAACTCTGAACCAATACCTTTCTTGTTCTGCTCAGACTCACCCTCACCCGGTTTTATATTGAAAATCCGTTCAAGCACATATGACGACACATGGTAACTCTTTAACTTGTTGTTATCCTGTTCTAAATCAGCAATCTGTCGCTTCAACTTAGCAACATCCTCAATATAGGAATTAACAACATCTTGTTTTATCGCATACATTCGTTTAAGTTCTTTAATTGTTTCAGACATATAATTCATTCTAGATTGAGCATATTTCATTTCATCTTTTATTTTATCATATGACTCTTTTGTAATGTGATATGATAATTTCATTGAGTCATATTCCTTTTTCATTTCTTGACAAGCAATTTCTTTTTGTTCACATTCATTTGTCATTTTCAAAACATTTTCTTTCAAAACTTCATTATCTTTCTCTAATTTATTACATTTTTCTGAAAGTTTTTCATCATTTTCTTTAAAAACCTTTTCTTTTTCTAACATCTCTTTGCATTTTTCTTTGAAAATGTTTTCTATTTTTGTGAATTCAAGATCTCTTGTTCTGAATTGCTCATCTTTTTCAGTACAAGCTCTGCACGGTTCCATGCATTTCTTGCACTGATCAATCAGTTTCAAGTTTTCAGAATCAGAATTTACCTCAGTGATTGGCACTTCGGTGTTTTCAGCAACCTCTGTCTGCTCATCAACATCCTGCTTTTCTTCAACACCGACTTCATCACCAGCATTATCAGCTTCCTCATTCTCATTCTTTTCTTATATCTGCTGTTCTTCAGTAACAGCTTCCTCAACCTCTTCATTCACAACAACTTCTTCACTTTTGATTTCCTTCACAACTTCAGCTTCAACAGTTTCTGTTTTAACCTCTTCAGCATCTTTCTTCAGATTGTTCACCATTTCTTCAACATTCTTCTTCATCCTCTCCTCATCCCTTTTTCTCAGACACGATAACATATCATATCTGATCTCCTTTTCAAACCTCTTAGCGTACGTGTCATCTTTCAACACATTTCTATAGTATTCAGCTCTCAACGGGACTTTGAGAAGAACATCATCGAAGATTATGTCTTTCTTGGGAACAACCGGTTCTCCTTCTCTGTTATAATAACATTCTCTCTTTTTATCCCATCTTTTGCTACCGACAGCCATCTCATACTCCTCCTGCATATCATCCATTCTGTTGTAGACCACGTTTCTTTCTCTGTAAGTCTTCTCACTCAAGATCTCTTCTCTTGTTTTCTCTTTAACCTCAGCAACAATATTTTCTTCTTTGTTATCAGCCATGATGTAAACCTTGATATTCACACCTCGTAAATCACAACACAAAAAAACAATCAAATAACAATGATTATTTTCAACAAGAATATCAACCAACTGAAACACAGACGAGTATTCGATCGAGTGAGTCAACACAAGTCAACAGTGACAATAATCGCGTGACAATGCTGTCCGTTCGGGTGGGATTGGAACTGTCTGAACGGATAACTTCTCAATGTATGGTACTAAACGACAAATGTGTTGTCCGTTTTGGGTGAAGACTGATTCTTTGACTTTAATGCAAAATCACATGCAAACTTGAATCAAACCTCGTGCAATAACAATCTTCAATTAATGTAGTCTTCAATTAACAAATCAACTTTAATCCAATTTGACCTGCAAAATCAAAGTCACATGGGCCAAAAAGTTAGGTCATACAGCGATCCAACAGGTGCATCAGCAGGGTGATCATCAATAGGTAGGTCAGCAATCACAGGATCAATAGGTATGCCAGCATGAGCAGGGTCATGCTCAAGCACTGGGTCAGGAGCAGCTACTGGCTCAAGGGCCATGGCAGGCTCGGGATCAACGAACTCCATATCAAAATCTGCATGATCAGCGAATGCAGGGTCAACTGGGTCTACTGGGTCAACCATAGGCTGATCCAAGTGGATGAACTCTATCTCCTGGTCCGGGTCAAATCCAGGGGGAAAAACAGGGTCTGAATCCTCATCGAGGTCGTGATCGAAAGTAAATCTAGGAGCAGAGACAGCAGATGATGCCCTGTCAGGATCTGAACCGTGTGAATAGTGATGTGTGCTCCGAGTGTGTGACGGTGCGGAGGCCACAGACTCGAAGGAGTCTGGAGCGGGTGAGTGTGCAGGTGACTCCTCAGCTGGAGCATCTGCGAGTAACAAAAGACCACCGTCAGCTAGAAGGGCCTTGCCCTCAACATCGTCCTCCAGGGGCTCATCATCAAATAGATCGACGTCGTCGTCAACGTCGGCGTCGAGGAGCATATCGTAAGCAGGATAAACGGCCAAAGGTATGGGAGCAGGGATCTCTACGAGTGGTAGGTACCCAGCAAAAGGACCATCAGCGGGCTCATCGACAGCGTCGGGCAGCGCAAAGGGCTGAAAGTCATCCTCGTCTGTGCTGGTAACATCTGATGTGTGGACCTCGTGCTCTGAAGACTCTAAGTCGTCTGATACTATGGGTCTAGGGCCTGTGGTGTCCGAATCACCTGTGCCGGGCGAGTCCATGGTGTCTGTAACACAAACACAAATATGCACAAATAATCAATCATACAATCAGATAAGCACATTAGTCACCAAGTAAGCAATCAAATAATTCCCCTAGTCCCACTAGCCTCCCAGCCTCTCAGACTGCTCTTCCTAGTCCAAATTCTCCCAGCCTCTCAGACTGCTCTTCCTAGTCCCACTAGCCAAATTCTCCCAGCCTCTCAGACTGCTCTCCCTAGTCCTACTAGGCAACTACCTCGGTTTCCTAAACCGAGCCTCGGTCCTCCAGACCGAGCCTCAGCCTCTCAGACTGAGCCTCAGCCTCTCAGACTGAGCCTATAAATAATAAATAAATGTGCTCAACATTTGTTTGTAAAAAGTTTTGGATCTGGACTTGAGTGGTATGCAGTAAAAATGTTTTCGTGAGAGCCCTAGTGATCATAGTCTAGACTCGAGAAGGAATCCTAGTTCGCTATGACCAGAGCTCTGATACCAAGCTGTCACACCCTGGCTTTGCGGAAGCGTGGTTAATTTGGTGTGACTTCTTAATACCATAGCTTAATCACAACAAGCTATATGAAATAAAAATCATGCAAGATCACCCATAGATTTAAGTTTTAAAACCGAAGTAACATAACATTGTCTTAGGGACTACAACACCATAACACAAAACATTGTTTTGAAAGACATAAACATCAACATGAATAAAACGCAGTTTAAGATTTGTGACTCGTCCAGGAAAAAGTCACATTTCCTAAACCGGGATGACCTCGGAACCCATATGCAGCGGGAAGACACAACATACCGCGCCAGATCTTTAATTCCCTGAAATACATGTAAGTTGAAAAATCAACAATAATGTTGAGCGAGTTCATGTGTAAGTGAGTAAATAAACCTTTGTATGTATAAAAACCCTGGTATGTAGCAAATAAGGAAAAAGAGATCACCAATGGTTTGCAAGGCCATTGATATGTGTGAAGTGCAAGTAGGAAGACTCAAACCTAGCAGATTTATGCGTTGGGTACAAAGTCACCCCGAGGTCCGTTCTGTGTTGGGCCTGGGGTTGGGCTCGCTACACCCAAATAGATCTACCGCTCCTGCCCCTCGGTCCTACCCTGAGGATTAATGGCCTCAAGTTTCTGCCTACCCACTCACATGATCTGAATAATAATAACCCTCCTTACGCTAACCATACCATGTAAGAATTATTCGTAATCATAGTAACATGTATTTCACCCCCGCAGTTTAGAAAACTGAAAACAGTTAGAGAAAAGGGGGACATGAACTCACAGTGGTGCGTCTCTACCAAGTATATCTCCTGATCAAGCAGCTGTGCGACGACCTACACGTACTAAGTCTATTAGACGAACGGCCGTGCCTTGGCTTAAGGTTTAAGTTTTTGGGAAATAGTTAGACAACTATTTCGTGTTTATATTTTTGTGAATACTTGGTAATTATTTTCCTTCCCAAGGATGGGGGATTTATACATGTGCGTTCGTATACTTCGAAATATATTATTAAGTCTCACTTAATATATTTTATTTCTTACTTCAAAATATATAATCATTAACACTCGGTAATATTATTTTTACCCTAAAAATAATATTTGTATATTTCACAAAATAATCATAAACATTTTACAAGTGACGCTTATGAAAAGTATATATACTAAATACATATATTTATCACGTTTTATTTTGTGAAATCCCACCTCCGATATTTTGTAAATAAGTCGTGGCGAAATCTATAATTCGAAAACACGTAAAAAAAATATTTCTAACACTTGTAGTGAAAATATTTCTAAGTGTTAGGTTTTTGGAAAAATTTCGCCAGAGTTTCCTCTGTAACTGGAGGTGGCCACGCTTTCGAGCGTATCATTTTCTTTTACAAATCAAACCAACGATTTTCTCATTCAATCTATAAACATTATTCAACCATCAAACTAGTCAAAATAGATGTAAATCGCAAAAATACATGAACTTGTGGTTTATCTAAAATATGAAGTAAATCCCATTACTTTTAGTGGATCTTTTGTATAAATCAATCCGGTTTCGTAAAAGTTTCGCTTTTAACGAAATTCTATCTTTACAACTTCTTGTTAACATTTACAAAAAAAATAGTTCTTTCGTCAAAACTTTGTGTTACACAAGTGTTTACACACTTGTGTGTTTACTAAAATCATTCTTGTTTATGAAAGATCCGTCTTTAAAAGTATGTTTTCTCTTGACACGTGGTCCTTTGAAAATACCGCTTGTAGATCCGTAGATCTACTAGTTTTAAACACTATTTCGTAAGTAAAATCGTTTTTACACAAGTTCAAGTTTCTCGTGTGGTAGAGTTTCATCACTTAACCCTTGTTACACTTAAACAAGCTCTATGTCATGATCCATGATCATGACCAATCCGGGTTAAACGATGATCCGAGCTACCACAACATAGATCGGGCCCAAATAATTACACAAAACAAATCCTACATGATTTACACAACAAACAAGCTTTTAACCATCCTTTTTAGCATTTTTAGTAGACTTTTTCATATCATTTTGTATGTTCATGAGTTTTAACCATCATATATCTTTTTAACCACTTTAGAATGGATCAAGAATGTGTTTCAAGCAACTTACTACTAGCTCGAGGCTAGGGAAGATTCTAGTCGAAAAACGCGCGGATAAAAGCAATGTAGCGAGGTCCTTCGCAATCCGAGTGCACCAAGCTTCCTTATACGCGATCCTTAGCACTTGTATGATCTTGGAATGAGAAGATCAAAACCGAAAAATGGATGGATGGTAGAGGGGTGTTCGGCCGAGAGCTATTAGAGAGGGAGAGAGAGAGATTTCTCTAAGTGTTGGTGGTTAAGTGTTATGGTGGGTTAAGTGTTGATCTTATAGACAACTCACATGAACATTAACCAAAGGATTATGTGCTAGCTAGATATTAGGCATTAGAGATTAAATAAATCAACAAGGTACAAGGGGTGTCCCCCTTGGGGACGGTTCGGTTAGAGATGGGGGGGGGGGGTCCTTGGTTCAATTTCAACCAATAGTTAGGACATTAGTTAAGTTAAGTTAAGTTAGTTTAGGGATTAACCCGGTTACTAATGTGTAGTAAGTTGTGACGGGTGTTAGGGTACTCGGGGACCCTAACTGGCTTAGAAAAAGAGAAACAATGTAAATGGCAATATTTTTATATTCCGGGTAAAATCCGGTTGTTCGGTTGGATAGAGATCCGTTAAAGTGCTTAACAAAGCTTTAAAGTGTCGTTATTATTACCTTTAGTGACACAACTTATTCCCGACACTTTGGAAAGTGTCTAGTAATGTTTTTCTCATGCTTTGGCACTTTATTAAGTAGCTAAATGCTGAATTTTTGTGTTAAAATGCTGAATTTTGTACTTAGAGTACGTTTTAGGCACATCCGGTCACTGTAACTTATTCCTAGTGACGCAGTTCTACAACCCTCATATCCCTACACTCACCACTAGTGTAGCAAACTATCTCAGGCTCTTACAGGCCTTAGAGGCAGTACCTGCCTGGTGCTAGTTATGACAGCACATTTAATAGGTTATCCGTTCATTGTGCTACTGTGCTTTTGGTGCATCAAGGTTGTCACAAAGGTGCTGTAAGCAAAACATGGAGTGACAGCAAGTAAAGTATGATGCAAGTAAGTACATGTATCAGTATTCAAGTAGCAGTTTATCCACAATTTCAAGTAAGCACAGTAATTAAGCAGTAATTAATTATTAATTAAGTCGTACGGATACCTGGTTTAGTGAGGGTTGTCACAATATGCACCGTGTTTTAGCCCACACTATCACGGGGCGCAAACATAATCTACACAGGGTTAAAACAATCGAACTTTTCTATTTGTATAGTATTTTTGAGCAAGTTCCCTGTAATATTGCCCACGAGCTTGCTGAATATTTTTCTAGTCAACAATCAAATCCTCTGAGAAGTCTCATGGGAGGGTCTTACATTACAAAAATAGCACAATCATTAGGTGTCTTAAGTGATCAGATTATCTAGGGATTATCTCCACCGAAGGCACCTGGGATTGTAAATCCTTACATCATGAGGCTAACTCCTGTTCATATTGGTACACTAACACAACTATCACAGTCGGAGGGAGCTCCAGTTATCTTAGAGAATACCTTCCCACAAAATTTACAACAATCATTTTTGCAGTTTCCTCAACCGTCTTTTTATCAGTTTGATATACAACCACCGCTGCCATACATACAAGAACCTATTACAACTAACTTATTCCAACCTTTAACATCGAACGTCTTACCAAGCTTCCCACCGTCATTTTTCGAGGAGAATTCAACGATGCAAGGAACTTGGTTTGATGAAAACATGATGACTCAAGAGCAGTTAGCATCAGAACCCTTTTTGCAAGCACCATTACTGCCACATTCTTTCCAATCACTGTTGAACGAAGTAGAACAACTGCCACCAACTGATTTGGCAGGCCCAAGTACGATGCCTCAAATGAATCTACCTCCAGATTCATTGGGAGACGAAGTGACTAGGTTAAACAATCAAGTTCAAAATTTGTCTCAACAAATAAGATGGTTGACAGAAAGAAATCAATGGTTGGAAAGAATGCTGATACAAATAAATGATCATATGCAACTGCCTCTACCACCTCCACCACCTTATAATCCTGAATTTGATCCATTACATGACTTATTTCAAATGTAATTTTGTTCAATAGACTGTCAAACAAACAATGCTATCATTGCTAATGTGAAATACGTTTTGATTCTGTTGATGTTATGTTATATTGATGCTTGTTTGATTTAAACAATACCTCAATTTTATTTGTTTCCTCACTTAACTAGAAGTGCTATGTGGACCATGCAACGAAACGCGTAATTTTGGCTGCACACTTAATTACGGAGTTCGACGCATGAGAATCATAGTAAGCCTTGTTAAGTGAGGTGACATATAAAAACATTATGTGGTTGTGTGATTATCCATTTTGTTGGACCGGTTTGACTCCGTTTCGATTGCTAACCGACTCGTACGACGTGCGGAATCCGTGCACGAGTGAGACCGAACACACGAACAGTAAAATAAACTGTGATTCTTTGATAGATTTGATTGTGTACAAGAACCTGAATCACGTGGACAAGCTTTCTCTCTCTAGAATCTCTCTCTAGATCTCTAGCTCTCCAAATGCTCTAAATGGCAAAAGTTCTAAATCTTAAGTCTAAGGCTCTATTTATAGGCACAAGGCTTTTAATGAGATTTCTCATTATTACAGAAATGCCACCTTGCCTTTTTGTCTAGATATCTCTAATATTACAATATAAAGTCTAGTATTCTTCATTTTCTGCTACGATTCTGATTGACGGAGGCGATAGACACATATTGCACTAACAGACTCCCCCTTGGATATTGCCGCAGTCAATCTCGTAGCGTTTATCTTTTCTTTTCTCTCTCCGAGTCTTCTTGAAAATGTGATATTATCAGCAACCACAGACTCCCTCTTTCTCGAATAGAATCCCCGTGGATCTGTCTTCAGGTTTCCGTTGCTTTCTCTCTCGATAGACTCTTCCTTCAGGCTCCCCCTTTCGTCAAGCTTCCGTGCTTTTAGGGATCGACACCTAGCTTTCCATCTACAAGCTCCTACTAACTTTCATCTTGTCTTTAGACTCCCCCTTAGACTCGGCTCTCGGGATCGTAGTCTGGATTACCTGCAATCACTCATACAACTATAAGTAACAACATTTTAATCTTCCAGATATCGTAATCTGACAATTCAATCTTTCTAGAAATCACTATTCATGAATTTGGCAGTTTCATCGAATCGTATCGGAAACTAGCTCTTATAACAATATAAGCATCCAAATCCCCCACAGTTAATCATCCAAGTCCAAATTAATGACCTTGGAGATATCACAAACTGTTTTTGAATTTTTGATTTTTTAAAAAAACTTCAAGTTTCAAATTAATGAACTTGTTTTATTTTTCAGAAACACAATCAGCTTACTTAGATTTCGAAACTCAGCACTCAGACATCGGTTGTCGAAAATAAAGCAGAAATCAAAATCTTTTTGTATTTTCTGAAAATATAAAGCAGTAAAGAAATATGTACAAACATATTTACAGACAATATTTTTGTTTGAGTATGCGTCAGAGGATCATATCAGTTTTTGACAAGTCACAAGTACCGTTGAGCTTAATTTCACTTTAAGAATTAAACAATTCACTTAGATTGTCGATATACTTGTCCACTTAAATTTTCATACAAATTTCAACTGATTCAGGATACGAATTAGATGTATTAAGAACTTAAACTCATTCATGTGTCCCACCTCTTGAATATACTCCCGTATCCAGAATCCCAATAATCAGTCTTACAGGTGAGTATACTACAATGATATCTGTATATAAATTAGGTATGCGAGGGCCGAGGGATCTCAGGTCGATACTTCCGTATACGCAGAGAGATATCAGCTTCGACTTTTCGGTGTGTCCCCTTTAGAGGATCTTGTTGCTTACAACAGCAACATTTATCAATTTTATTGTTTCAGCATGCTGAGGGTTTAATGCTGTGTTTCAAGCATTGCAGCAAGTATTAGCCAAGGACTAGGTCAGAACCACCGTTCAGCAGAAGTCCCGGAATAATACCCCAGACATCATAGAGTATAAAGACCTAGTATATCAGATTAAGAGACCTTTGAAACGAGATTTCAGGGGTTACCTATATATCCAAGTAGTGTTCCCCACGAAATAAGCAAGTGTTTGAATTTAGGTTTATATCCCGAAAAAGTTTACTAAATGTATAAAAACCTACCGACACATCCACGGTGAGATCGTTTAACACATTTAAACTTTCCATTTCTTTAGCGTACTGTAACTGTCTACTGATGTACTATCATTTCCTCTTTTTACGCAAAAACTCAATTTTTGAATTTTATCATGTTTTTGACTTTTTCAAATTTTCAAATGTTTTTGGAGTTTCTAACAACAAAATTTCTCCCCCTAAAATGCAAAACCATTTAAAGAAAATTTGACAACCAATACTGATAGCTTTGTCTCGCCATCCATTTTCTGCTTCACATGCACTGATTTGCAGAAAATATAACATACCCCCATGATTTACAACCCATTGATTTTCGACAGTTTGAAAACCGTTTTTCAATCTTGTGAAAGTAATCATGTTTGTTCAGCCGTGAGGGTTTCAGCATATTCAATCAACATACATTCAAACAAAATTAAAAACAAACATATTTTTGGTTTTTCAAATTTTAACAAACTAAAAACATATTTTTGGTTTTTAATTTTTCCAATTTTTAGGATTTTGAAAATATTGTTTATTTATGTACAAACAATCACTCAAACTAAACTCCCTGTTCAACCAAACCAGGGTCCTGCAACCTCTTCCTGTGCCAGGCTGCTCCAACTACCATTCTTACAATCTCCAGCTTCATTGAGCACCTGCACATTCAAACCTTATCAATTATTTGAACAATTTAGCCCAGGTCTGTTGGACCTTAGGCATTTCAACACAATAATGTTCATTCAATTTTGGAAACTCTTTGTCACTTAAAACGTTTTCAATTTTGACTTCAACTTTCTCATCTTTTACCGACGTCACTTGTTTCTTAGCACTCCACATTTGACCTTCCGGAGTAACTCTTTTGTAAAAATTTGTCTCTTTTTGAACCTTTTGATTTTGAACAACATTTTTAGGTTTCCAAAACTCTTGAGGTTTTGTCATATCAACAGATGTTCTCCAACTCTGTGTTGTTCTGAATCTGGGTGTGTGAGAGTTCCAGGTCTGTCTTGAATCGAACCTGTTCGGGTTTGATTTCCAATTTTGATTTGAAGCAAACTTGTTTGTATTGTACCTCCAAGTTTGTTTCGAATCAATTCTGGTTGACCTCGATTTCACATCCTCAGATTTCTGTTTTTCAACATCAACAGGCTTTGGATTTAGACACTTTCGTGCAACATGTCCAATCTGGTCACATTTAAAACACACTTTCTTTGAAACATCCTTGGCCTGTTGTTGTTTCTTTTTCATAGCATCAAACTCCTCATTAGACTGTTGTCCAAATTTGAGTTTTTCCTCTTCTTTCAAACTTTTCCCTTGAACAAAATTCATCTTTTGTTGCAAATTTGGTTTTTTACTTTGATTCCAATTCCGTTTCTTTTTATAACCCAAACCAGCCTTCATGTTTTTCTTCTTAAAACCAGGTTTGTTATAAAAAGATTTATGACCTTTACCAGCAAACTTTGGAATTTCCGACTTCTCAATCTCAACCATTTTGAAAACTTTATCGACTTTCTCTGAAATCACATTCTGAATCGGGAATACAACATCTAAGAATAATTTGTCCGATCCAATCATGGAATAAACCAATCCTTTTGAATCATCATTCAAATTTTTCTCGGATTTTGTGTTTTTCAGATAACCATCATAAAGATTTCCTTCATCTCCATCTTGTGATTCAGACTTACCTTTTGTAGACTCATCTTTCAAAACGCTTTCAACAACCTTACTTACCACCTCTGAATCATTAGCATCATCAGATTTGGTGTAAGTCACATCGATACTTTCAGGTAACTGGTCAGCTATGTTCAAACCCTTTGCCACCTTTTCCTCATCATAAAAAGTATAATTGTTTCTCAATGGTGGTGGTACCTGATGAAATTCTGAACCAATACCCTTTTTGCAATTTTCAGTATCTTTGTCATCTGGTGTGATGTTGAAAATGCGTTCGAGAATGTACGAAGAGTTATGATAACTTTGAAGTTTTGTAACAACCTTTTCTTTTTCAGCCAAGACTTGTTTAAGATTTGCAATTTCATCAAAACATTAGTTTAATTCAATTTGCGTTTCTTTAAACTGTCTCTCATACATTTCTTTGGTTGTTAAAGTTTCAGAAAATCTTTGATCAAAACTTTTGACTTGGCTCTTTAAAGTATCATAAGCTTCTTGTACTCTCTGACTCGACCACTTTAAAGAATCATACTGTTTTTGTAAATCTTGAAATTTAGATTCTTTTTCAACACAATCAACACATTTTATAGAACACAGTTGTCTATAAACATCATTATCCTTTTCAAGACCTTGACATTTCTGTGTCAAATTTTCAACTTTTAGTTTCAAAATTTCTTCTTTTTCAATCATATCTTTACATTTTATTGTGAAACCATTTTCAAGTTTGCTTAATTCATTATCTTTTGTTTTTATCAATTCATCTTTTTCAATACAGGCTTTGCACATTTCTATGCAATTCCTGCATTTGTTTTCTTTTTCGTCAACCAATTCAACATTCGATAGATCAGAAGATTTTCTAACCTCAGTCTCATTCAACACCGATTCTTCTGACTCAACTTTCTGATCTTGCTCTTTGTTCTCCTCTTTATGAGCTTCTTCATTCTTCTGCACTTCTTCAGCTCTCTGTTCCTCTCCAGCAAGCTTTGCAACAGTCTTCACTTCTTCAATCGTCTTCATCAATTCTTCTTCTTTTCTTTTCTTCAGTTCTACCACCTTCGGTAAACTTGCTTCAAAAACTTCTTTTAACTTGTTCATCAAATTTGGCAAATAGCTTTTATCAGAAAGCCTTCTTGTGTTGAAAGTGCCCTCACTTGGAAACACATTTGTTACAGCATCAAAATCCACTTTTGATGGATCAACTACTGGATTACCCTGTGGATCCATGTAACACTCTAATTCTTCATTCCATCTCTTGGCTCTTTGTGCTTCCTTAAATGGTTCATACAATTTGCCAATCTCCCATCTTGCACTGTCTCTTCTCCACCAATTATCATGATCATCATTTGCAACAAATGCATAACCAACTGCATCTTCTTCAGGGCAAACTTGACTCCAATCGTAACCTTCATCATCATATATAACTGCAAGAGCCCTTGATCTTTCTTCTGGTAGCTTTAATCTTGGTGGCTCAGACTTGTTCTGATGGTAAATCGCCTTCCTGTAGTAATCTTCGTTAAATGGATTTTCAGAATCATCAGCAGCATACGCATTTCTGCACTCGCGCTTAAAGTGACCTTTTTGTTTACATTTGAAACATGTCACCTTGGATTTATCAAATCCCAATTTGGTAGATGGTCCACCAATTGACTTTCTCCCCGTGATCTCCATGAACCGCTGTGCCCGACGAACCGCACTGGCCATGCACCATCTGATATCCATTAGTTCCATCTCCTCGGGGTCTAATTGATCATAATCTTCTTTCGTCAAATTGGTATTGCCAATCTTTCCTGCAACGAGGCTTTCATACGATTCAAGTACAGATGCCAAGAAAACCATCTGTTGTTTTGCCGACTCTTCGCTGAAATTCTGCCCATTCTTCAGATCCACCGCGATATTACACTGAAACAAATTCTTGGAAGCAGATTGACTTGTGGTGTTTGAAGAAGATCCACTGTGAAAACCACTGTGAAGACTTTCATTGTTCACTGAGTTTAAACTTTCTGCAGAAAATGTTGTTTTTGGAGATCCAGCCTGTGGTGAATTTCCTCTGTAGTAAAGCTCCACATTCTGCTGATAAGCTGAATTGTTGACTTTAGATCTCTTTATCTCCAACTCATGGCTTTCAAGTCTTTCAATCAGCAAATCCACTTTCAAATCTTCAGGCTTGATAGTGTTCTTCAACATTAAAGCGAAGTATTGCCACTCTTGATCATTTGGCAATGAATCAAACAATTTATCCACCAGCTCCTCTTCAGAAGGTAAGATTTCATGTCTGGTCAGCTCCATTTTCAGATATCCAAATCTCTCAATCATTTTACCAACAGACTCGTTTTTCATACAGTTGAATAAATCAAACTCTTTACGCAACAATTTCTTTTTGTTTTTAACAATTTCATTACTTCCTACACATTTTCTCTCTAACGCTTCCCACAAACTCTTTGAAGTCTTTTCTTGTTCGAGCAATGAAATAATATCCTCTCTTACTGACTGTTTGATCAATGTTATCATTCTATGTTCAGCCACAACATTTTTTATATCTTTTTCTGTAAAATCTTTTGCATCTATTAACTCTCCTCCCTCTTTTACTGGTGCAACATATTCATGTGTCAGTTTTAACCAGCTTTCAGTAGCAAAAGCTTTTACCCAACCCTCAAATCTGTTTTTCCACCAATTATAATCTTCAACTTTCATTAGCTTTGGTGGCTTCTGTTGGCTTCCGTACATGTTCTCGAATTTCAAATTCTCCGAAATTTCCTTCGAATATTCTCTCATCTCGGATCTTCTATCCGTCGATTCGGAAGTGAATGCTTTGTAAAATGTGTTGAAGAATTCTTCACCGTTGCTTGACATCTTCAATCAATTTCTTGAACTTCGCACTTTGTAAATCTTGAATCTCCTGAATCCAAACAAACAAACTATCAGTTTAAAAATATCAAACAACTGAATCAGACGAGGTACTTGTATGAGTGAGTCAACAAAAATCAGTGAAAATAATCTCGTGACAACGTTGTTCGTTCGGGTGAGATGTCTCGAATGGATGGGAATCTGTGTGACTGAAAATAATCCGACTCTTTGACACAAACCACTTTACTAAACGACAAAACTTGAGTTGATCAGTTGGCACTTTGACTCTTTGACTTCAAGTGAGTTGTCTAACTGGATTACTCGTTGACCTTTTGACCACTTTTGAATATTAAAGCAAAATCATATGCAAACAACAACAATTTTCAAATCTCTGAAACAATCACATGCGCACTCACTAATCAATTTTCATTTGGCCGCACCTCTAACAATTAATGAATCTTGGGATGCTAACTCATTCACATGCTATTTCAAGATTAAACAACTGACAACTACAAAAGCTCACATGCAAACTGTCATCTTCAATTTAATAGTTCACATGCATGTCCTCACTAAACCCAATTGATCACATGTATCAATAAATGGTGCTGACAATCTCGTGACAACTGAATTTCAATTGATTATCATGCACGTGACAACTGTTGACTGATAAACGAAGTCAGCTAAATGTCTGTAAAAACGAAACCGTGATGACAAATAAGCGAAACCCTTTTGTGACAAATAAGCGGACCTATTATTACACCTATGAGCGGATCTCAACTTTGACACAATGAGCGGACCTCAATTTTTTTTTTTACTAAAAGCGGACCTAAAATGTACAGATGAGCGGACCAGGTATTGTCGAATGAGCGGACCAGATATTGTCAAATGAGCGGACCAGATATTATCACATGAGCGGATCACAAATGATCTTTGGAGCGGACCAGAAAGATGTGTTGTTCAAGCGAACCGGACGAGCGAACCAGAATTACTTGTACGTTGGAGCGGACCAGAAACACGAACCTGCAATTTTGACAGCGAAATCGAACTGAAAATCTTAGATTTCTCCTAAACGGTTAGGAATTTGGATCTGAAACTTGGTAGGGTTATAGATCAGGTATATACGCACAACATATCAAAAAATCAGACGATTTGGACCATAAAAACCCGTTCAATTTGACGAAAAACAGTGAAAAACGTGAAAATATGAAAAATATGAAGAAGTAGATGAAATCAGATCTGAAACGGCTGAAATCTGGTACGAAAACGATGTGTTTGATCAAGCAATCGAGCTCCTAGCTCTGATACCACTTGTTGGACCGGTTTGACTCCGTTTCGATTTCTAACCGACTCGTACGACGTGCGGAATCCGTGCACGAGTGAGACCGAACACACGAACAGTAAAATAAACTGTGATTCTTTGATAGATTTGATAGTGTACAAGAACCTGAATCACGTGGACAAGCTTTCTCTCTCTAGAATCTCTCTCTAGATCTCTAGCTCTCCAAATGCTCTAAATGGCAAAAGTTCTAAATCTTAAGTCTAAGGCTCTATTTATAGGCACAAAGCTTTTAATGAGATTTCTCATTATTACAGAAATGCCACCTTGCCTTTTTGTCTAGATATCTCTAATATTACAATATAAAGTCTAGTATTCTTCATTTTCTGCTACGATTCTGACTGACGGAGGCGATAGACACATATTGCACTAACACATTTGCTTATTTGTACACACATTTGTTTGCCAAAGATTTACATTACAAATACAGCATAGCACAGTGCCATGCAAAACAATTTCTATACAATGATCCTCGTAAATTCCTCAAAATTTACAGCACCAAACAATGATTTGATTATTTTCTAATCATTACAATGACATTCTACGGTCTCTTTCGAATAAATTTCGGGATGAAATTTTCTAAAGTAGGGGAGACTGTAACCACCCTGGTTTTCAAACATGTACTTGTTTGATTCATATTATAACAATTACCATATTTCGAACATAATTTGTTTGAACATATTTGTCTTACACTCATACATGCTTATACCAATACAAACACGTGAAACAATTTCAAATTTGTTGAGTTTTATGCTATTAAACAAGGTTACATAAATTATAGGGACCTTTGTGACATTTTATGAAACTACAATCTAAAGGACCTATTTGACATTATTTGAAACTTGCTTGAAATTAATACTTTTTAATTTCGAGGACTAAAACCGTCATTTATTGAAAGTACAAAGTTTAGGGACTAAATTGTCATTTTTGAAACTATATAAATACAAGGGTTAAAATGCAATTATTTCAAACTACGAGTTTAGGGTTCTTTGGGTCATTTTTGAAACTTGTTTTATAAAAGAAATAAAAAGAATTTTTATTTTATAAAAGTCTAGGGTTTAATTAGTCATTTTCTCAAACTTTCATTTCAGGGACTAAAACTGACTTTTATAAACTCACTTTAACTAAACTTTCTAACCGGGTTAACTTTTATAAAAGAAATACTCTCCAAAAATTAACCCAGTTAGTCTAACTAACTGGGTATTACAGGGACTAATTATGTAAAGGTGGAACCACAGGGGCCAAAATGTAAATTCTCATTTAATCGAATAAAAAGGTTTTAAAATCAATCGAACCGGTCACATGGGGGGAATCGAACTCGCGACATTCAGCTTAACAAACGAACTCGTGACCGGTCGGGCTAAGCCCTCATCCGGTTATATTATCAAACCGTACTATATTTAAAAACACTTCAGCAATTAAATATATTAATTCAAAGCAGCGAAGATCACACTGTTGTTGTCGGAAACAATAAAAAATCGATTGTTTAATCAATTTTCAATCTGAAATCTTTACCACATGTTCCCGACCCACTGCCAACTCGATTGCACGTTTATCCGACACAATTCAGTGCCAAAATCGCTGTGAAATCGGACTTTATATATATATATATAAAGAGATTAAAGTGGATCGATTCCACTGTGTTCTGTCGAATCTGAGATCAATTGGACCTGTATATAAGTTCCATATATCACCAATAAGCTTGTACACCCTTCACAATCACTTAAACACTTCGAATTAATCGGAATTCATGTCTGCAAATTATCGCCGGAAAACGTTGCCGGACTTAGCCGATTTCTCCCTTCCGACCGATACCGGTCACTTTTTATCCGTCTAATCGGTATGTTTTCACTCGTATTATGTTCCTGCAAGTTCAATTTCAATATGATTCAGTTTTGATCGGGTTTCGGGATGTTTGACTTCTGTTGACCGATAATTTGGGGAAGATGATGAATTGTAGTTTTTGTTTAATTATTTTCTTTTATTTAACAGTTTGTTCCTTAATTCATATTAATTCAGTTTTAAACAGTTAGAATCTATAAATTTTAGCATAAATTCTATAAACCCTGATTCATTTATTAAAAATATAAAATTAATTAATTTATTTATAAAACTATTTCTTGATATTAAAACAGTTTATTATTAAATAATTAATAATAAATCAATTTTTGGGAAATAAATACTGAAATTTTCATATTAATTATTTTAAATATTGATCTTTACAAAAATAATGTTGTTACTCACATTTTATATAAAATTTGATATTTATATAAATAAGTCAGTATTTATACTTATTTATATAGTTTAATTTAATGTAATTAAATTATATAACTATATAATTTTGATCCGAAATTATTCTTATGACAAAAGAGGCATTATTCTCAGTTTTTATAAATTTAGAATCTGAAATTTTATTACATTTAATTATTTAAACTTATATAAACTTATTTATTGTTATTATAATCATTTTAATTCATTCTATTTATTTAAAATGATTTCGAAACTGTAATAAATATCTTAAATCAGTAATATTAAAGTTCAATAATTAAAAATGTTATTTTTATTTATTCTGATTTAAATTAATTATTTTGATAATTAGTTATATAATTATCATATTTATTCTTTAAACTATATAATTATCATTTACCAAATAATTATATATTTTTGTACTTCTAAATTCAATTATAAGTTATAAATTAATTATATCACTTATGAAATATTTTGGTATAATTATTTATGTTAAACTAATTATACAAATCGAATATAATTGATTCATTATTTTAAAATATTTGTAGTAACTCAATTATGTACGTATATAATTTAATTATTTATGTCAAAGAAATATTTTTCATATATAATTCCTTATTCATTTTCCGAGTTCTCTTGTTAGGTTATCCAAACCACATAACTACCATTTAAACAAAACACTACCAAATCCTATAGATTTAGGATTTCCAATTATCCAATTAAACATTATTGTTGATACATATTCCATATTGTTGCATGTTCAATCAATTAGAGTGACGTGGAATCTTAATTCCAAGAACTCTCACACTTTGCATACTTGTTTGGATTTACCCGAGATCAAGGTGAGTTCATAGATTCCCCTTTTTACTTTAAACTTTTGGGGTGAAACATATGCTTATAAACTATATATCTATTTTGTCGTATTGATTCACTTGTGCAATTGGTTGATGCTTGAGTTATTACTATTATTCTTTGTGCATTCATTAACTCCGTACAAGCCCATCGGTTATATTATAGCGCTATAGGTGTGACGCCCCATTATACTTCCAGTGACACTTTGGTAAAACTTTTGGTTGGTATTCATGTCTATTTGAAACTTTTGGAAGTGTGGTGATAAACCCGAGTGATACGTCTGAATGGTTTGAATGTACACCCCAAGTATATACTCGTATTATTCATTTTGCTTTGTGATATATCATACGAAAGGCTTAAAACTTATTTTGAACTATTATGAGACAAAACCTATGAATTCACTCAACCGTTTGTTGACCCAAATATTTTCCCTAACATATGTTTCAGGTGACAATGTTTGATGACAGGATTTGCAAGAACATTTTACATAGGATTGATCAGGACATATGCCTTAGAATAAATCCAAATTTATCATTTGTGAAACAATTTATGTTGTATTTGTTTATGTACTTTTTTATTTTCAGATGTGAATGCAATCTATTGAATTGAACCTAAACTATATTTCAACTTAATGTAATCTCCATGTGCTCAAATGCATTCTATCAAGTTTCGTGACACCTTTGGCTTTTCCGCCTCTGGCCGGGGTGTTACAATGTCGATCCGATCATAATTGGTTAACCCCTTTAGCTAAATATGTTAGTAGGTTCAACACGAAACTAAGCCGAACTCTTTTAGACTAAACTTAGACCCATGTATTTTTTGTTAGATTCGTATGATGTTTTCATGTTATGCAAATTTTGAAAAACTAAGATGCAAATTTTGTTACAGAGGACATTGTTAAAATAAAACATTTGAATCACATCATCATTTCTTAAATCCATCTCTCATTTTCTAAAAACCTCTCACATCTCATTCTTCACCCTTATCTCTATATTCTTTTGAGTAAACTGTAATTTGTGTCCTTGAAGAAAGAGCCTGATGCCAAGTTCCGTCCCCAATTTGAAAATTTCGACCAATGAGCCATGTTGTTTGAAACTCGCTACAATCAGAGTCCTTCCATTAACATTTTGTTAGTTTGACTGTTAGGTCAAGGGGTAATTTTGTAATCTTACAACATATACTAAAATAATAAAGAATTAATCAAATAAAAAAATCATTATTCGAGAACATGAACATCTTCATAATCACCTAATCTGATAAAATAACATCCATTTCATGGACAAGATTAAGAACATCATCAAATCTTCAACAAGAAGACATTCAAAACCAAAACCAAAACCTAAATCCTAAATATCATTACATAATTCAAGATTCTTCATGAACAAGAACATCATCAGATCATCAAGATCTTCATGAACAAGAACACATTAAAAAACAAAACCTGAATCCAAGATATCATTACAAATTACATAAAAATGGTATCAAAATCTCAAATTCAAAATAAAAAACAAACCAAAAACAAATCTAAAACAAAATCATGAACAAGACCATCTCAGATTCAAAATAAAAAACAAATCGAAAACAAAATCATGAACAAAATAAAAAACAAACCTAAATCCTAAATGACATCCGTCACCACTAAGGGGTTGTTTGTTTACCTCTTAGTGAAGTTCTTAATGGTTCAGACCTCTTACTGGTTCAGCACTTAATGGTTCAGACTGTTTGTTTCACGAGCAATTGTTTGAATGGTTCAGACATTTGCCTCTGAACAGTTAAGCATTATACAGGCTCTTAATGGTTCAGACCTCTTACTGGTTCAGCACTTAATAGTTCAGACCTCTTACTGGTTCAGCACTTAACCATTCAGATGTTGCCAAACAGCCCCTAGCACCGCCTTACACTGTTGCCGCCGCCCGCCCTCTAACACCGCCTTACAACGAATATGGGTTTCTTGTAGTTGTTGTTTGAGGAAGAAGAAGATGATGATGATGGTATCTTGTTGTTTGAAGATGATGACAAAGCTAGAGAGAGAGAAATCTGAGATGTATAGAGAGAGTTTTGGGGGGTGAAATTAGGGGGAAATGGGGAAGAGGGTAGAGCAAAATGGGGATTTCACATGAATTTAACGATTAAACTAACCGAAGTGACTTAGATTGTGGCGACTTTCAAACAACAGGGACTCATTGGTCGAAATTTTCAAATTGGGGACTAAAAGGTACAAGTAGATGATGCCTTAGTGTACAAGTGATTAAAGCTCAACGTACTTAGTCATTATCCTAGAATGTTTAATAGCTACAAAATGTCTAGTGATTAAATACCGTCAATTTAATCCTCTCACTTGGATTACACTTTAATCCCATGTCTTTAACAAAATTATGGATAAATTACACTTTTCGTCCTTTATGTTTGCATTGAATTGCAATGGATGACCTTTAAGTTTAATAATTACAGTCACAATCCTTTATTTGTAAAACTTATTACACTTTACGTCCTTTGCTCTTAACTTGGTTAAATTTTTCAGTTAAATATAACATGTGCCTTGCACATGAGGGCAGATTGGTAATTCTACTCATTTAGTTATCTAAAATAAATTTAAATAATAAAACAAATCAGATTTAAAAAATATATATATAAAAAAACATAAACCTCCCCCCCCCCCTCTCTCTCCAACGATCCAACCCTCCACTCCATCTACCACCACTTTCACTATAATCAGATCTAAGTTTCTAAAGTCCACATGAAAGCTCACCAAATAACGCAATAAACATCTGTTCTTAGAATTTTTCTTTTTCTTTATCATCATTATATTTTAGTTAAATTACACATATTACTTTCATGTATATTAAAATTAAAACAACTCTTCTTCAAATCGTCTGCTAAACAAATTCAACATTTCAAATACTAGTAATCACCCCTCAAAATCAATAATTTCATGAATCTTCAAATCACCCACAACTAAATTCATCCGATCTCACAATCTTGCTGCTAATTTTTGAATCAATCCCTTCAATCTTTCAACCCATTTATGGGTTTTGAAATCTGCAAATCATAACCCCTTTTACACTTTGAACAATGTGGGCTAAATCTGAGATTAAAGTGTTGCTCAGATTTAAAACTCATCTTCAGATCTAACAGGATAACAACGGCGTCGCCATCAACAACGAAACTGTTATCAGCAACGACACTACTTATATGCGATTAAAAAATCGTCACCAATAACAGCACTTCAGATCTATCGGTGGCTGGAAAGATTTTTCGAAGCTCTGAACCTCATCCTACCAATTTTCTCATCGATTCAAACCCGGGTGGAGGTGGTGGGGTTTGGTGGACAGATTTGGTGGCGGTGGTTACTAGATGCGGTAGTGCTGGTGGCTGGGATATGGTGGTGATAGCTGGTTTTAGTGGTGGTGAAGATTGGTTGAAGATAGAGAGAAAGAGGAGAGAGAAATACCTAAGAGAAAGAGTTAGGGTTTGATGTGTATTTATATATAATTTTAATTTTTTAAATAAATAAATAAAATTACTATTCTACCCTTATGTGCAAAGCACATGATCAAACTTAACTTAAAATTTTAACCATGTTAGTGTTAAAGGACCTATAGTGTAATAAGTTTAACAAATAAAGGATTGTGTAATTATTAAACTTAAAGGTCATCTATTGCAATTCAATACAAACATAAAGGACGAAAAGTGTAATTTATCCCAAAATTATAGATAATTAGTTAGTAGTTACACTTTATCCACTTATAAAAAACTAAATCCATCCATGATTTTTAAACAGTCATAACTTTTTGGTACGTTAATATTTTTTAATTACATCATGTAAAGGAGTATTTTATTCTCTTTAATTTTAGTATAGTATTGCTATAGTTTTTTAATTAAAAAATTAATATGTTACGTGATTAACAGTATCTAAGGGTGAGTAATAACTAAATCGTTAATCAAAACCGAACCGAAATCAACCAAAAATTGAATTAACTTAAAACTGATTAACCGAAAGCCCAATTAACCAAAAAAGGTGATCAATTTTTTGTACCCTCATTTAACCAAAATTAACTAAACCAAACAATTCATATTTTCATATATTTCTAGTTTTTATACCTTCAGTTCATGTATATCATATTTATACACCATTTTATGTATTTATACCTCCATTTCATGTATTTATACCTAAATTTGATGTATTTCTAATAAAAAGTTTTAGCTCAAGTTTGGTTTTGGCTATTAACTGAAATTAAATGAATCAAACAAAAAACAGTCAATCTAACTGAATAAACCAAATTGATTAACTGAAAACGGACTGGTTAATAAAATAGACTAATCGATGACCTCGATTTCGGTTGAGGATAATAATCTAACCAACCGAATAATGCACATTGTGGCGATGTCCATGTTTCCCGCTGCATCACGCGCGCACCTATTGGTTATTAACCCAAATCGGTTATCGGTAAGCAAAAACTAAACCGTTAACCTAAACCAAACTGAAAACAAACGAATAATGACCTAGGAAGATGTGTTTTTCTTTGATAGTCGGGTGACTATAACGTAACCATTCTCACGCCCTCCGGTAACAACCCAATCCACCGTCTCATAAACGCACACAAACTCCTGGAATAATAATATGGTTGGAGTTCTATAAAGCTAACGGTAAATAAGTAAAATAATTGTTATACCTGAATGATTTCACACACAACCATCTCGTTAGGAGATACCCATCTTGTTAGGAGATTTAGCGCCAGAGACGACCTCATGAAACAACGGTATGGTTAGACTTCTATGAAGCTAATGGGTAATAACTAAGAAAATTGTAATACCTGATTGGTTTTATACACCTCTATCTTGTTAGGAGATATATTTATCAGAGATGATGGATAGTTGTTGTGCAGAAACGATATTGCTAGAAAAGAGAATTGAATGAAAGATGAAGAAACATAAGTTGTTGTCCTAAACCTTGAAAATCGAATTGAAAAATCATAACTCAAATTTGGTATGATTCAAATATCACTTGTTTGAGACCAATTCTAATAATTAACTATTTTGATTGTAATTATATATAACTAGATGAATTCTTTCGCGCGTTGCGGCGCGAATTTAGTATGTATCAGTTTGGTTCGCTAAAGTATCGGTATGGCACTGACACATGGTATAGCAATCGGAAGAGAAAACCAAAAAATAGAGTCGTCATAGGCCCAAAAAGATAGAGACACGTGTTTACATCGATAAAAGAAACCATGAAAAATTATCGGTAACGGTTCCGACAATGTCGGCATTGGTACTGATCATGTTTGGTCGGAATCAATTCGGTTTGTCATGTCACCAATAACTACACTTAATATAGCTTACGATACCATAGTTAAAAACTTTATTTTGAAAACAATTTTATTTTCAAGAAGTTTGGTCGTCGACACTTAGTGTTAAACAACGCGTTGAATGATTCTTGTTTCCAACACTCTCTTAGTCTTTTTATTTGTTCCTAGACCTTTACATACAAATTGGCTCAATTATATTATTTTGTTTTGTATTTTAGTTTGAAGTAAAATATATGATCTAGAGTAAAATTAATATGATGAGTGTTTAGAGTAAAAAATATATCAAAAATAAAATAAATATGTTCACTGTACATCCTCTCTTTCTATTCATATATATATATATATATAATATCTATACTATATTATAATACATGAGGAAGAATCATTTTAAGATACACAAAAAACAAGAACTTGTTCCCTCTTAATTTATAAATACACCCCTAAAATGAGGGTAAACTGGTCTTTTAAACAATAGTTATATTTTAGCCCCCCATCTTATTACACTTAAATCCCTGAGTTTTAACACAACTATAGGTAATTAGTTACACTTTTCCCCCTCCACAACAAACTTATAATTCTTATATGTATTCTTGTAATATCTTATAAACTATTATGTTTTAAAAATAATCCAAAAGTACCGTGACAACCTATTCATTTTTGTCGACGTTACGGTAGCTGTCTTGGTCAATATTGGCGTGTGGATTAAAAGGTATAAGTAGATGATGCCTTAGTGTACAAGTGATTAAAGCTCAACGTACTTAGTCATTATCCTAGAATGTTTAATAGCTACAAAATGTCTAGTGATTAAATACCGTCAATTTAATCCTCTCACTTGGATTACACTTTAATCCCATGTCTTTAACAAAATTATAGATAATTAGTTAGTAGTTACACTTTATCCACTTATAAAAAACAAAATCCATCCATGATTTTTAAACAGTCATAACTTTTTGGTACGTTAATATTTTTTAATTACATCATATAAAGGAGTATTTTATTCTCTTTAATTTTAGTATAGTATTGCTATAGTTTTTTAATTAAAAAATTAATATGTTACGTGATTAACAGTATCTAAGGGTGAGTAATAACTAAATCGTTAACCAAAACCGAACCGAAATCAACCAAAAATTGAATTAACTTAAAACTGATTAACCGAAAGCCCAATTAACCAAAAAAGGTGATCAATTTTTTGTACCCTCATTTAACCAAAATTAACTGAACCGAACAATTCATATTTTCATATATTTCTAGTTTTTATACCTTCAGTTCATGTATATCATATTTATACACCATTTTATGTATTTATACCTCCATTTCATGTATTTATACCTAAATTTGATGTATTTCTAATAAAAAGTTTTAGCTCAAGTTTGGTTTTGGCTATTAACTGAAATTAAATGAATCAAACAAAAAACAGTCAATCTAACTGAATAAACCAAATTGATTAACTGAAAACGGATTGATTAATAAAATAGACTAATCGATGACCTCGATTTCGGTTGAGGATAATAATCTAACCAACCGAATAATGCACATTGTGGCGATGTCCATGTTTCCCGCTGCATCACGCGCGCACCTATTGGTTATTAACCCAAATCGGTTATCAGTAAGCAAAAACTAAACCGTTAACCTAAACCAAACTGAAAACAAACGAAACCGAAGCGAAATCAACCAAAAACTGAATTAACCGAATTGACCAAAAAATGGTTATCAATTTTTTTTTGTACTCTTGTTTAACCAAAATTAGCTGAACCGAACCGAATCATTCATATTTTCATATATTTCTAGCTTTTATACCTTCAGTTCATATATTTCATATTTTATATCTCCATTTTATATATATACTTTCATTTAAGTATTTATAACACAATTTCATGTATTTCTAATCAAAAGTTTTAGCCCAAAGTTTGGTTTTTGCTATTAACTAAAATCAAAAGAACCAAACCAAAAACTGTCAGTCTAACCGAATAAACCGAAATGATTAACCGAAAACCGATTGGTTAATAAAATACACTGACCGATGACTTTGGTTTCGGCTTCAGTTGAGGATAATAACCGAACCGACCGAACCATGCACAACACAATCAAATGGATTACCCGGTTACTACGCTTTTGATGTATATCTGTCAGAATGATGCTACAATAAATATTATATGAATAAAAAAAATATAAAAACGAGTATTGCAATGCGATGTGTCGCTTCCGCCGCATCGCACAGGCTAGTATATTAAAGATGAATGTGGATGCTTTAACTATTCACAATGTTGCATCAACATTATTTTTTATTTTCAATTTTACTTGTATACCATAAATAAATAATATAAGCCCTCTTAGCCGGTTGATTGGCTTGAATCTCTCGTTCTTTTGAATCGTAAACCCATGTAACTTTTATTTAATTTGTTTTTTCGGTAATAACTTGCATTCGCTAACTTGTAAAAACCAAATATGCAACTATGTCTAAGTTTTTTTCCCTTGACATTTCGGCATATATTCTGTTGAAAACAAAACTGTATTCAAAACAAAGTATTTTATCTGGTATCGTAAACTATACGAGTGCCGGTACCAAACCAATACCGTGACGAACCTAACTGATTCCAACCAAACAACATCATCGGAACCGCTATCCGTTTTCATGGGTTTAGTCGATATAAAACATGTGTCAATATCTTTTGAGCATACATTTTTTTTTGTTTAAACTTCTGGTTGCTACAACACGTGATGGTACCGTAATAATACAAACCAACACCGACTGAATTCCAGTTGTCCCACCAGTTAAATTTAAAATAAAAAGGCATTCAACATGTGATGATGACTTTCCATTCTTTTATCTTTTATATGTTGAGAAATAGTAATTTTTTTTTTTTGTTATTTATATTTGACATCGTTAAATGTGGGTATTGTTAAGGTAGCAAAGGGTGCGTTGGTGGGTCTACTTCTCAGCTATCGCTGTTCCCAAATAATCAGATTTAATCAGATATTAGTGGGGTCTACTTCAAGAAATAGAAGTAGTACTATGAAGCAAAAAGATTGTGTTAATAAGCCGGTCCAGCTGGATAAAAAACAAAGAAATACGCCTAAAAGGGTGCAGAGTAGATCAACAACAGGAAAAACCCCGGAGGTACTCAAACAAAACAATCAAAAGCAAAACACTGCATCTCGTAAAGATCGCACAAATTTAAAACCTAGGGTTCCGTACCAGGATGGCCAGAAAACAACTGCCACAAGTGGTTTTTGTAAGGAAGTCAAGACGTTGAAGAAGGTTGTTGAAAATTCACCCCGAAAAGCTCGGTTAGTGACACCTGAAGCATTGTCTACAACAAAAAAGTTATCTGGTAAAAGACCAAGTGACGGGGATATTATGGCGGATGGAAGTGCGACTAATAGTGTTATGATTAAGGAAAAAGAAAGGTCTGTGAAATGTAATATAACGATAGACGGATCTTCGAACTGGGACAGGAAAATTGGGATGGATGTTGTATCGTTTACATTTTCGTCACCTATTAAGAAACCGGGGTCGGAATCGGAGTCTTGTGGTCAATCGTCAATGAAGAGTCGATGCCTGTTTCAGGATAAACGCTCTTTCAAATGTTTAGAGCACTCCATGAAGCTGAGTCAGAGTCATGTCCTTGAAGTCTGGGGTTGTTCTCATCACTATGGCAATAGTGTCCCATTTCTCAGGAAGATCTGGGACCGAGACACGCTTGTACTCAGTCCCACGGATGGCGCCATTGTCAAATCCATGAGAAGAACGGCTTGGTGTTACTAACCTTAGATTCGGCAAGATCCAGTTCAAATTCCTCATCTTGTCGCCATGGTGTCGGTTCCTCTTGCGGGGTGTCGGGTCTTGGGATGAAGCCACATGAAAATCTAGTTAGAGGGCCCGAGGGGGTTTACCCCGAAGGCACTCCGACGCTCAAGTCAGTATCGTTTATGCCAATGATAATTGTAAGTGCAAGTAAAGGGTATAATTTAGAGAGGAGCAGGTGTTGTAAGAGGGGGAGGGAGGAGATGGAGGAACCCCAAGCTGCGGGGAGATGTTACCTACTTGTTCAAGAAGATAGTTTTCCATTTATAATAGTATTCTTGGGCCTTAACCCTAATGGATTTGCCCAAGAGTGGTTTTACTAGAATCAGCCCCACATGGACCTATTGAGCGTGTGGGGAAAATCTAAATGGGCTCAAGCCCAGTTACCATTTCATAGGAGTGAGCCTATGCGAGGAGCCCAAGCGGGGACCCTCGTCCACAATAGTAACTACAAATGGCTCCATATTTCGGTTCATCAAACACAAGTATATTGTAAAATTTGTTTCGAATCGAGTAGAGTCAAATCAGAGTTTCTTTTTTTTCTGTTTTTTTTTTCGAAAGCTCTAATTAATCTCTTTTAATTATACGTGTCAACTTTTCCGTTACATGTGTTACGTTTTCTATGTATGAGTCGAGTCATATATAATACGTTATGATTGTACGGTATAAATTCGATTTACTTTATGTTTTGATCTAATCACAATGCTTATATAGGTTACATTGAGTTCAATCAGAAATGTCGAAGCACGCGTTTTCATATGATTAACGCATCACATAACGTTTGGACTAATCCATTCGATGTTTGCAACGTACCCGCGCGGCAACGCGCGCGGGTCTTATTCCAAGTTCTAGGCTTATTTTGAAAAGATCATAAGAGTTAAGTGATCAGATTATCCAGGGATTATCTCCACCGAAGGCACCTGGGATTGTAAATCCTTACATCATGAGGCTAACTCCTGTTCATATTGGTACACTAACACAACTATCACAGTCGGAGGGAGCTCCAGTTATCTTAGAGAATACCTTCCCACAAAATTTACAACAATCATTTTTGCAGTTTCCTCAACCGTCTTTTTATCAGTTTGATATACAACCACCGCTGCCATACATACAAGAACCTATTACAACTAACTTATTCCAACCTTTAACACCGAACGTCTTACCAAGCTTCCCACCGTCATTTTTCGAGGAGAATTCAACGATGCAAGGAACTTGGTTTGATGAAAACATGATGACTCAAGAGCAGTTAGCATCAAAACCCTTTTTGCAAGCACCATTACTGCCACATTATTTCCAATCATTGTTGAACGAAGTAGAACAACTGCCACCAACTGATTTGGTAGGCCCAAGTACGATGCCTCAAATGAATCTACCTCCAGATTCATTGGGAGACGAAGTGACTAGGTTAAACAATCAAGTTCAAAATTTATCTCAACAAATAAGATGGTTGACAGAAAGAAATCAATGGTTGGAAAGAATGCTGATACAAATAACTGATCATATGCAACTGCCCCTACCACCTCCACCACCTTATAATCCTGAATTTGATCCATTACATGACTTATTTCAAATGTAAATTTGTTCAATAGACTGTCAAACAAACAATGCTATCATTGCTAATGTGAAATACGTTTTGATTCTGTTGATGTTATGTTATATTGATGCTTGTTTGATTTAAACAATACCTCAGTTTTATTTGTTTCCTCACTTAACTAGAAATGCTATGTGGACCATGCAACGAAACGCGTAATTTTGGGTGCACACTTAATTACGGGGTTCGACGCATGAGAATCATAGTAAGCCTTGTTAAGTGAGGTGACATATAAAAACATTATGTGGTTGTGTGATTATCCATTTGCTTATTTGTACACACATTTGTTTGCCAAAGATTTACATTACAAATACAGCATAGCACAGTGCCATGAAAAACAATTTCTATACAATGATCCTCGTAAATTCCTCAAAATTTACAGCACTAAACAATGATTTGATTATTTTCTAATCATTACAATGACATTCTACGGTCTCTTTCGAATAAATTTCGGGACGAAATTTTCTAAAGTATGGAAGACTGTAACCACCCTAGTTTTCAAACATGTACTTGTTTGATTCATATTATAACAATTACCATATTTCGAACATAATTTGTTTGAACATACTTGTCTTACACTCATACATGCTTATACCAATACAAACACGTGAAACAATTTTAAATTTGTTGAGTTTTATGCTATTAAACAAGGTTACATAAATTATAGGGGCCTTTGTGACATTTTATGAAACTACAATCTAAAGGACCTATTTGACATTATTTGAAACTTGCTTGAAATTATTACTTTTTAATTTCGAGGACTAAAACCGTCATTTATTGAAAGTACAAAGTTTAGGGACTAAATTGTCATTTTTGAAACTATATAAATACAAGGGTTAAAATGCAATTATTTCAAACTACAAGTTTAGGGTTCTTTGGGTCATTTTTGAAACTTGTTTTATAAAAGAAATAAAAAGAATTTTTATTTTATAAAAGTCTAGGGATTAATTAGTCATTTTCTCTTACTTTCATTTCAGGGACTAAAACTGACTTTTATAAACTCACTTTAACTAAACTTTCTAACCGGGTTAACTTTTATAAAAGAAATACTCTCCAAATATTAACCCAGTTAGTCTAACTAACTGGGTATTACAGGGACTAATTATGTAAAGGTGGAACCACAGGGGCCAAAATGTAAATTCTCATTTAATCGAATAAAAAGGTTTTAAAATCAATCGAACCGGTCACATGGGGGGAATCGAACTCGCGACATTCAGCTTAACAAACGAACTCGTGACCGGTCGGGCTAAGCCCTCATCCGGTTATATTATCAAACCGTACTATATTTAAAAACACTTCAGCAATTAAATATATTAATTCAAAACAGCGAAGATCGCACTCTTGTTGTCGGAAACAATCAAAAATCGATTGTTTAATCAATTTTCAATCTGAAATCTTTACCACATGTTCCCGACCCACTGCCAACTCGATTGCACGTTTATCCGACACAATTCAGTGCCAAAATCGCTGTGAAATCGGACTTTATATATATAAAAAAAAGAGATTAAAGTGGATCGATTCCACTGTGTTCTGTCGAATCTGAGATCAATTGGACCTGTATATAAGTTCCATATATCACCACTAAGCTTGTACACCCTTCACAATCACTTAAACACTTCGAATTAATCGGAATTCACGTCTGCAAATTATCGCCGGAAAACGTTGCCGGACTTAGCCGATTTCTCCCTTCCGACCGATACCGGTCACTTTTTATCCGTCTAATCGGTATGTTTTCACTCGTATTATGTTCCTGCAAGTTCAATTTCAATATGATTCAGTTTTGATCGGGTTTCGGGATGTTTGACTTCTGTTGACCGATAATTTGGGGAAGATGATGAATAGTAGTTTTTGTTTAATTATTTTCTTTTATTTAACAGTTTGTTCCTTAATTCATATTAATTCAGTTTTAAACTGTTAGAATCTATAAATTTTAGCATAAATTCTATAAACCCTGATTCATTTATTAAAAATATAAAATTAATTAATTTATTTATAAAACTAATTTTTATGATATTAAAACAGTTTATTATTAAATAATTAATAATAAATCAATTTTTGGGAAATAAATACTAAAATTTTCATATTAATTATTTTAAATATTGATCTTTACGAAAATAATGTTGTTACTCACATTTTATATAAAATTTGATATTTATATAAATAAATCAGTATTTATACTTATTTATATAGTTTAATTTAATGTAATTAAATTATATAACTATATAATTTTGATCCGAAATTATTCTTATGACAAAAGAGGCATTATTCTCAGTTTATATAAATTTAGAATCTGAAATTTTATTACATTTAATTATTTAAACTTATATAAACTTATTTATTGTTATTATAATCATTTTAATTCATTCTATTTATTTAAAATGATTTCGAAACTGTAATAAATATCTTAAATCCGTAATATTAAAGTTCAATAATTAAAAATGTTATTTTTAATTATTCTGATTTAAATTAATTATTTTGATAATTAGTTATATAATTATCATATTTATTCTTTAAACTATATAATTATCATTTACCAAATAATTATATATTTTTGTACTTCTAAATTCAATTATAAGTTATAAATTAATTATATCACTTATGAAATATTTTGGTATAATTATTTATGTTAAACTAATTATACAAATCGAATATAATTGATTCATTATTTTAAAATGTTTGTAGTAACTCAATTATGTACGTATATAATTTAATTATTTATGTCAAAGAAATATTTTTCATATATAATTCCTTATTCATTTTCCGAGTTCTCTTGTTAGGTTATCCAAACCACATAACTACCATTTAAACAAAACACTACCAAATCCTATAGATTTAGGATTTCCAATTATCCAATTAAACATTATTGTTGATACATATTTCATATTGTTGCATGTTCAATCAATTAGAGTGACGTGGAATCTTAATTCCAAGAACTCTCACACTTTGCATACTTGTTTGGATTTACCCGAGATCAAGGTGAGTTCATAGATTCCCCTTTTTACTTTAAACTTTTGGGGTGAAACATATGCTTATAAACTATATATCTATTTTGTCGTATTGATTCACTTGTGCAATTGGTTGATGCTTGAGTTATTACTATTATTCTTTGTGCATTCATTAACTCCGTACAAGCCCATCGGTTATATTATAGCGCTATAGGTGTGACGCCCCATTATACTTCCAGTGACACTTTGGTAAAACTTTTGGTTGGTATTCATGTCTATTTGAAACTTTTGGAAGTGTGGTGATAAACCCGAGTGATACGTCTGAATGGTTTGAATGTACACCCCAAGTATATACTCGTATTATTCATTTTGCTTTGTGATATATCATACGAAAGGCTTAAAACTTATTTTGAACTATTATGAGACAAAACCTATGAATTCGCTCAACCGTTTGTTGACCCAAATATTTTCCCTAACATATGTTTCAGGTGACAATGTTTGATGACAAGATTTGCAAGAACATTTTACATAGGATTGATCAGGACATATGCCTTAGAATAAATCCAAATTTATCATTTGTGAAACAATTTATGTTGTATTTGTTTATGTACTTTTATATTTTCAGATGTGAATGCAATCTATTGAATTGAACCTAAACTATATTTCAACTTAATGTAATCTCCATGTGCTCAAATGCATTCTATCAAGTTTCGTGACACCTTTGGCTTTTCCGCCTCTGGCCGGGGTGTTACAATGTCGATCCGATCACAATAGGTTAACCCCTTTAGCTAAATATGTTAGTAGGTTCAACACGAAACTAAGCCGAACTCTTTTAGACTAAACTTAGACCCATGTATTTTTTGTTAGATTCGTATGATGTTTTCATGTTATGCAAATTTTGAAAAACTAAGATGCAAATTTTGTTACAGAGGACATTGTTAAAATAAAACATTTGAATCACATCATCATTTCTTAAATCCATCTCTCGTTTTCTAAAAACCTCTCACATCTCATTCCTCACCCTTATCTCTATATTCTTTTGAGTAAACTGTAATTTGTGTCCTTAAAGAAAGAGTCTGATGCCAAGTTCCGTCCCCAATTTGAAAATTTCGACCAATGAGCCCTGTTGTTTGAAACTCGCTACAATCAGAGTCCTTCCATTAACATTTTGTTAGTTTGACTGTTAGGTCAAGGGGTAATTTTGTAATCTTACAACATATACTAAAATAATAAAGAATTAATCAAATAAAAAAATCATTATTCGAGAACATGAACATCTTCATAATCACCTAATCTGATAAAATAACATCCATTTCATGGACAAGATTAAGAACATCATCAAATCTTCAACAAGAAGACATTCAAAAACAAAACCTAAATCCTAAATATCATTACATAATTCAAGATTCTTCATGAACAAGAACATCATCAAATCATCAAGATCTTCATGAACAAGAACACATTAAAAAACAAAACCTGAATCCAAGATATCATTACAAATTACATAAAATGGAATCAAAATCTCAAATTCAAAATCAAAAACAAACCAAAAACAAATCTAAAACAAAATCATGAACAAGGCCATCTCAGATTCAAAATAAAAAACAAATCGAAAACAAAATCATGAACAAAATAAAAAACAAACCTAAATCCTAAATGACATCCGTCACCACTAAGGGGTTGTTTGTTTACCTCTTAATGAAGTTCTTAATGGTTCAGACCTCTTACTGGTTCAGCACTTAATGGTTCAGACTGTTTGTTTCACGAGCAAATGTTTGAATGGTTCAGACATTTGCCTCTGAATGGTTAAGCATTATACAAAGTCTGAATTGCTAAGACATTTGCCTCTGAACGGTTAAGCATTATACAGGCTCTTAATGGTTCAGACCTCTTACTGGTTCAGCACTTAATAGTTCAGACCTCTTACTGGTTCAACACTTAACCATTCAGATGTTGCCAAACAGCCCCTAGCACCGCCTTACACTGTTGCCGCCGCCCGCCCTCTAACACCGCCTTACAACGAATCTGGGTTTCTTGTAGTTGTTGTTTGAGGAAGAAGAAGATGATGATGATGGTATCTTGGTGTTTGAAGATGATGACAAAGGTAGAGAGAGAGAGAAAGAAATCTGAGATGTATAGAGAGAGTTTTGGGGGGTGAAATTAGGGGGAAAATGGGGAAGAGGGTAGAGCAAAATGGGGATTTCACATGAATTTAACGATTAAACTAACCGGAGTGACTTAGATTGTAGCGAGTTTCAAACAACAGGAACTCATTGGTCGAAATTTTCAAATTGGGGACTAAAAGGTACAAGTAGATGATGCCTTAGTGTACAAGTGATTAAAGCTCAACGTACTTAGTCATTATCCTAGAATGTTTAATAGCTACAAAATGTCTAGTGATTAAACACCGTCAATTTAATCCTCTCACTTGGATTACACTTTAATCCCATGTCTTTAACAAAATTATGGATAAATTACACTTTTCGTCCTTTATGTTTGCATTGAATTGTAATGGATGACCTTTAAGTTCAATAATTACAGTCACAATCCTTTATTTGTAAAACTTATTACACTTTACGTCCTTTGCTCTTAACTTGGTTAAATTTTTCAGTTAAATATAACATGTGCCTTGCACATGAGGGCAGATTGGTAATTCTACTCATTTAGTTATCTAAAATAAATTTAAATAATAAAACAAATCAGATTTAAAAAATATATATATAAAAAAAACATAAACCTCCTCCCCCCCCCCCCCCCCTCTCTCTCTCCAACGATCCAACCCTCCACTCCATCTACCACCACTTTCACTATAATCAGATCTGAGTTTCTAAAGTCCACATGAAAGCTCACCAAATAACGCAATAAACATCTGTTCTTAGAATTTTTCTTTTTCTTTATCATCATTATATTTTAGTTAAATTACACAAATTACTTTCATGTATATTAAAATTAAAACAACTCTTCTTCATGTATTACTTTCATGTATATTAAACTTCTGGTTGCTACAACATGTGATGGTACCGTAATAATACAAACCAACACCGACTAAATTCCAGTTGTCCCACCAGTTAAATTTAAAATAAAAAAGCATTCAACATGTGATGATGACTTTCCATTCTTTTATCTTTTATATATTGAGAAATAGTATTTTTTTTTTTTTTTGTTATTTATATTTGACATCGTTAAATGTGGGTATTGTTAAGGTAGCAAAGGGTGCGTTGGTGGGTCTTCTTCTCAGCTATCGCTGTTCCCAAATAATCAGATTTAATCAGATAATCAGATATTAGTGGGGTCTACTTCAAGAAATAGAAGTAGTACTATGAAGCAAAAAGATTGTGTTAATAAGCCGGTCCAGCTGGATAAAAAACAAAGAAATACGCCTAAAAGGGTGCAGAGTAGATCAACAACAGGAAAAACCCCAGAGGTACTCAAACAAAACAATCAAAAGCAAAACACTGCATCTCGTAAAGATCGCACAAATTTAAAACCTAGGGTTCCGTACCAGGATGGCCAGAAAACAACTGCCACAAGTGGTTTTTGTAAGGAAGTCAAGACGTTGAAGAAGGTTGTTGAAAACTCACCCCGAAAAGCTCGGTTAGTGACACCTGAATCATTGTCTACAACAAAAAAGTTATCTGGTAAAAGACCAAGTGACGGGGATATTATGGCGGATGGAAGTGCGACTAATAGTGTTATGATTAAGGAAAAAGAAAGGTCTGTGAAATGTAATATAACGATAGACGGATCTTCGAACTGGGACAGGAAAATTGGGATGGATGTTGTATCGTTTACGTTTACGTTTTCGTCACCTATTAAGAAACCGGGGTCGGAATCGGAGTCTTGTGGTCAATCGTCAATGAAGAGTCGATGCCTGTTTCAGGATAAACGCTCTTTCAAATGTTTAGAGCACTCCATGAAGCTGAGTCAGAGTCATGTCCTTGAAGTCTGGGGTTATTCTCATCACTATGGAAATAGTGTCCCATTTCTCAGGTAGATCTGGGACCGAGACATGCTTGTACTCAATCCCACGGATGGCGCCATTGTCAAATCCATGAGAAGAACGGCTTGGTGTTACTAACCTTAGATTCGGCAAGATCCAGTTCAGATTCCTCATCTTGTCGCCATGGTGTCGGTTCCTCTTGCGGGGTGTCGGGGTCTTGGGATGAAGCCACATGAAAATCTAGTTAGAGGGCCCGAGGGGGTTTACCCCGAAGGCACTCCGACGCTCAAGTCAGTATCGTTTATGCCAATGATAATTGTAAGTGCAAGTAAAGGGTATAATTTAGAGAGGAGCAGGTGTTGTAAGAGGGGGAGGGAGGAGATGGAGGAACCCCAAGCTGCGGGGAGATGTTACCTACTTGTTCAAGAAGATAGTTTTCCTTTTATAATAGTATTCTTGGGCCTTAACCCTAATGGATTTGCCCAAGAGTGGTTTTACTAGAATCAGCCCCACATGGACCTATTGAGCGTGTGGGGAAAATCTAAATGGGCTCAAGCCCAGTTACCATTTCATAGGAGTGAGCCTATGCGAGGAGCCCAAGCGGGGACCCTCGTCCACAATAGTAACTACAAATGGCTCCATATTTCGGTTCATCAAACACAAGTATATCACCATTAAATTTTAAAAGTTATATTAAACTACGAACTTGGACATAGTTCCAAGTGATGAATCAAACTCTCCACGTATTTTGTGGCTTGTAATATCCATAAGCTGCCAAGAGTTGCCTTCACCTCATATGTCTCATACGATTCTTTCAATATGTCTTATATTCTTATTTGCTTTAGCTTTCGATTAATCTTCCCCTTAACAATTTTTCAATCATGTAAAATGGATAAAGGTTTGAAACCGACGTAACTATATGACGCCGAAAAAACGTTCATAAACATCACAAATTGTTCTATTATCCATATTTCTTACTGTAAGCATATTATTACCGAATACGTTTCACTAGCTTTGGACTACTCACAAAACCTCGAGTGGCTCAATGCCGGTTTTAATTGTGAAATCTGATAATATAACCACAAAAACTTTTATTCTTTTATTATTATCATTGATGCTTTTAAATAACTAATATGATCACATACCATATTATCAGTATACTTCTGAAAATAAACTTGTATGCATTTGGATACATTTCGGGACCGTTTTCAAACTTTTTGAGGTTAACCCATTTGACTTGCCTTTTTAGTTGATTGTTAATTAGCTTGTCACATTAGACCCTTTGAAAAAACACCCTAGATCTACTACTACAGAGTTTACAAGCCACTTGATATGCTATAAGTAAAACGTAATCCAATCCAACCATTTGCATACAAGCATGTAGCATGATTTCAACCCGCTTAACTCATTTGAGTTGATTTCCTTTGTAGTTACATATTCCAACTCACCATACCACTTGTATACGTACATTTCAAAGGACTTTCCCCAACCGGATCCTGTTCTCTTAGTGTGTATGTAAAGTGCAATTTATTTTGTAGATGATGATGAGCTTAGCTAATTCCGTTGGTTTGTATTCTTGAGTTTTAAATGTAAAGAATATACAGTAGAAACTCGATAAATTAATACTCGATTATTTAATAAACTCTCTAAGATAATATTTTTTGCCGGTCCCGACTCGGGGATAGGGTGCTAAATTAATAATTCGCTAAAATTATAAGATAATACATTTTGATAATTTCTTTAGACCCCATATAAAATATAAATTAATAATTCCTTATATATAGCATATTACATGAATGATTTATGAAGGTTTCTTGAAAAATGACTCAATTGTCTTTTGTTGTTGAAATCAATTTCCCCTTGAATCTCGTCTCTAATTTTCCTTAGCATGGTAAGAACTTCTGGTGTTGTTTTCTCATAGCTCAACAAGAAATTGTTCAATGTGTTAACCTATTTTGATCTTGTATTTATATAGAAAATATTTTTAATGTCCATAAAGTGATACATTGAACACAAGAAGCATAATAAGGTGGGAGATTGAAGGTTTCTTTCAAATTGGGCCGTTCACTTGATATACATGCATTGTATACAATAACTAGGGTGGGTTAAGACCTGTCAGAGTTGCGGCGCGGGTACATCGTAAACATTGAATTGATTAGTCCAAACGTTATATGATGCATTAACCATATGAAAACACGCATTTCGACGTATCCAGTTGAACTCAGTATAACCTGTATAAGCATTTTGATTGGATCAAATGTAAAGTAAATGGAATTCATATCGAACAATCATAACGTATTATATGTGACCCAACTTATACAAAAAAAACATAACGGGTATGAAGGAAAATATGCACATGTAATCGAAAGGGAATAATTAGAGCTTTCGAAAAAAAGAGAGAAAAAGAAAACCATAATTTGACTCCACTCGGTTCGAAACAAACTTTACGAAACATACATAAAATAAACACGAAAGCATATTATATTTGATCTGAATCATTTCCCAAAAAAAGATTACGTCGAAACGTAGAATAACTTGAATTTATACGAAAACGTACATAGCAATATGCACGTAAAAATGGTTTCTTTAAACG